>JAJOOR010029593.1:0-16877 GCA_036250505.1 Solanum acaule
TTTATTGGCCCATTCATAATTCTAAGTTTCAAACTTGAAATAATATATTAAAAGATAAAAACTATGGAAAAGTATAAGAAATATTTAAAAATTATATCAAAGTAAATATTTTTATGTATAAAATAAAATTTTAAAATTATATATATATAAATTCGGGTTGGTTTGGTCTCGGGTTGGTTTTTTTTAGTTAAAACCAAACCAACTCAATCATAGTCGGGTTTTTTTTTTTCAAAACCAAACCACTAGTCGGGTTTTTTTTTCGGGTTGACTCGATTTGCAATTTGGTTCGATTTTCGGTTCAGTTTTGTACACCCCTATTTGTTAGGATACACACGTTCATACTGAGATTTCACTTGCAATTGGTCTTGTTTCAAGATTTTCATGTAGGAGTGAAACTATATCATGTTGATAGTTATAGCAAGATATATAAATGTATCAATTGCACAAAGATCTGGTAGTTATCCAGATGCACCATATCACTTGATAATTATTCACATCGGCATACTGTAACAAATGTAAAATTCATATACTCAGAATCTTTTACAATATCACACTATATATTGTAGATATAGTTGATGATATCATGTGTATCGATTCACAATGCAACATAACATATTAATCTATTATCACTTCTATTATTTTCAGGTACCTAAACCTCTCATTAGGTTTCATATAGTATTGTATATGTCATAGTTTCTATTATGATCATTTGCTCTTTTTTCCCTTTCAAAGATTATTGCATTTGTAAATGATTAGTCTATCCGACTTCATATAAGTCGTAGACTTTTATTCATTGGGGACATTTAAAAAAAGCATTTGCAACTAAAATATGAGATTAATTTTGGATCAACAAATGCATTTGAAATTTGACTTGAACAATCTTTGGATGAGGATTACACTATTGATAATTCGTTAAGCGACCAACTTTTAAGGAAGTGAGGAAATCAAGTCGGTAAGTCAATTTTGACCCGGGTACGACAAGTCTATTTTGCACTTGTCTGTAGGATTGTTCATGTGCGTAGGGACTTTCTTCATTCTATTAACCTTTCAGATTGGCTCAATAGGGTTTGATACCTTCAAGGACTAAGACAGAGGAAGGGCTAATTCTAAAAAATAATAGACTATTTCTTTAAAATAATTAATTAGATTAACATCATGTGCACGTCTAAAAGACTTTGTGCACCTTTCCTGAGAAAACACAATAGGAATTCATCTAGGACTCGAAAGAGATTGCAAAATTCCTTGCTCTAGCGAGTAATTGAAGGGCTTCAAGATTCTTGCTCTAAAGGGTGGTTTTCATTCGAAATAGTATTATTCAATTTGCCAATCCTTAAAACTCTGAATGGAGGTAGATAAATAGATTGGCCTATCATGTGGATTAGGATACCCTTTGTCCATTACTGAATAAGAAATGATTGCATATTAATCCTCCCGAGACATATTTCTTAGTTGCTAAGTATTTCTTGTAACGACCTTCGTGGTCATTTTGTATTTTTCACCTGTTCTTTGCTTTTTAAAAAAACTTTTTTTAATTCTCCTTGTAGCTTATATATCTAATTTGTGACTTGAAGATATGGTGACACAGTTTCTGAGGTGATTGAGTGAATTTCGGGAAAGCTAGTTCAGTTTGAGAGTTTAAAATTTTAGAAGTTTGACCAAAATTAATTTTTTTATTAATAAAGTTGGATTCATGTTTAGACGATTTCATTAGCTCCAAAAGGTAATTTATTGCTTAGTCGAATACTTTGCACGGATAGCTAGGCACTCAAGAGTGTTTTTGGTCGTAGGATGAAATATGAGAAATGCAGAGTAGACATAATAAATGGCATCCACTAGTCAGTATATTCATAACAAAAAAAACTTAACTCCCCTCCGTTCTTTTTTATATGTCATCTCTTTCTATAAATAGTATGTCCATAATACTTGTCATTTCATAAAATCAATGCATAAATTACCATATTGTTCCCTTTTTACTCTTGTGAGTTAATAACCTTGAAAATATACATTTGACCAACTTAAAAAAGCTAAGTAAATGATTCATGCTCATTGATTAAATTAATTAATCAAAATAAAGTAATTCATATTCATTGATTGAAAACTTGAGTTTCAAATAAATTAAATAGGGGTATAATAGTAAACTTGCTTAGTTTCTAATTAATGCACATGAAATCCAAAATGGTGACATATAAATAGGGACGGAGGGAGTACACACTTTTATTGGAAAATGGCCAAAATATCATTATATTACTTGAGAAGTTCTAAATATACTCATAATTTACCTATTGGGCTAAAATTATCCCTCAATTCATTTTTTGATCTATTTCTACCTTGGTGTGATGGATAAGAGAATTTAATACTGGGATAATTTTTAAGTGGCTTTTAATCTATTATTTGGTTGTCGAGGATGAGATAATTTATCTCAGGATTAACAATTAGTCCTAGGATAAGTTATCCCTCCCTGGGTTGGAATAATAATCCCGGGATAACTTATCCCGGGATTAAGTAGGTAAAATAACAAAAATACCCTCCTTAAACCGCACTTTTATACACCACTTTACATTCATGTATATTAACATAATTTTTAACAACATTTATACTAACATTTTCAACCTTAATTATTCGTTGTTCTTATGATAATATATTTTTCTATTAAAAAATTACATTTTATAAATAAATTTTTTATTTATGAATATATTATAAGTTAAATTTTATGTGCCTAATTCTTGTGTTTATTTATATTTTTCTTTCTCTCAAAATGTTCACTCCACTACGTAAATAGTTTATTAATAACTTAAAAAATATATTTTATATATCAATTAAAATATAGATACATTTCATAATAAAATTTCTTTTACTTTTAATAAACTTAAAATGGAATTTTTATTTTTAAGCTAAATAAGATGAAAGTTTTATTTTAAAACTAAATAAGATGAAAGTTTTATTTTTAAGTTAAATACGATGAAAATTTTATTTTTAAGCTAAACAAGATGAAAGTTTTATATTTAAGTTAAATAAAATGAAAAGTTTAATTTAAAAACACACGGCACAATCATGGAAATGCACACCCAAAAATATTTAAGCTAAATAAGATGAAATTTTTTATTTTTAAGAATGAATAACTAAAACTTGCAAAGAAAATGTAAAAAACAAAAAAACTAAATAAGGTGGAGGGTATTTTTGTAAACAAACAACTTATTCTTAGAAATTATGCCATGAATATAAGTTTGAATATGAGAAATCAAACAAAATATAAAAATTAATCCCAACATAACTTATCCAAGCATAACTAAGCTGAACATAACTTGTATTCAAACCAAACAACCCTAAAGTTAAAACTAACAACTTCTTTTTAAAATTATTATTATTATTGTTATTATTATTTATTACATGTCATTTTCTTATTGGATAAAGAGATGAAACACTTAAATATCATTCAAAAGGTAAAATGACAGACATTTTGGCACTAGCAACCATTTGTATTCTAAGTTAGTCAGAATACTCCTTCGAATTACATTAATGTATAATACATCTATTCTTCCTCTTCTTTTTCCTTTTTTGGTAAGAAATTAAGAATCATGTATGACTAATTCATATGAGAATAATGAGTTTGAGAAGGGCGAAGCGCCGCAGATTGTAATGTTAAATATTATCTTGAAGTGGGCACAATCGATTTTTTATAACTTGAATTTTATTATATCAAAGTAAGGATGCGCTTCAGTCTTACAATTCTTACGCACTATATTTCTTGCACGCGCACAATCGATTTTTTATAACTTGAATTTTATTATATCAAAGTAAGGATGCGCTTCAGTCTTACAATTCTTACGCACTATATTTCTTGCACGCACACTCCAGCAACTCTCTCTTATTCAGATTATAATGTTGAATACCGTTTCGGAGTCTGGCACAATCAATTTCTCACAACTTGAATTTTATTATATCAAAGTAAGGATTCGCTTCGGTCTTACAATTCTTATACACAAGATTTCTTGCACGCACACTCTAGCAACTCTCTCTTATTTCTCACTCACTTGTTGTTTGCTCTCTTGCTTACTTTCTTTCTTGCTTTCTTACTTGGTCTCTTATTTGATTACAACACAAATGAACCACCTCTATTTATAGGTGGCGATGGAAGAATCTAGCTACATGATTTTCTACTATATTCTAGAATGTGTATATATATATATATAGAGAGAGAGAGAGAGATCAAATGCAAATTTGTTTTGTTAATTATAATTATATTTTTTTATTTGTTCAATTTTATATTGGATAACAAATTATAGTGTAAAATTATATAGTATTAGTATGCATTTTACTCCTAAAATGCAAAAATTCATTTACTTGAAATTAAAAATATAGTTCCCTTTGTTATTACATAAATTTATTTTATATTAAAAAGCCATAGGATTTTTTTTTTTGACTTTTCTGATAGAATAAAACTAAATAAAATATTTACCCATCAACTTTATCATTTCGAGTTGACATACCCTTCGTTATGAAAGTGACTCATACATACCCTTACCGTTATACAAATGGCTCACATATACCCCATACCGTTATACAAATGGCTCACATATACCCCATACCGTTACAAAAGAAGCTCACACACCCTTCATCTAACAAAAGTGAAAAAATTAGTTTTAAATTTATCTTTTGACTTTAAATTTTAAAAGAAATCATGTAGGAGTATATATAATCCTTCTCGCAAAGTTCAAGGTATATTTTAATCTTTTTCATACATAAATTATTTTTTGACTTCTTTTTTATTGTCATTATTTGAGTTTCTTTTTCTTTTTTTTTTCTTTCATTCTTTAGTGTAAAGGAAAAAAAATTAAAACTATATTTTGACGACTATATTGTAATTTAGTTTTTGTATTTGTAAAAATAAAATTGAGGCATCTATAATAAATTTTACAAGAATATTAGTGAAACATAAATTAGTTGACTATCAACATAATAAATTCAAATTAGTCGTTGAAACAAAAAAAAGTCAATAAATAAATAAATATGTGTGAGCAAGATCAAATATACCCCATATGGATTATGTTTTTTTTCAAAAAAGTAATTAAAAATTTAAGTTAAATTAATCTTTTTACTTTTGTTAGAGAAAAAGGTATATGTGAATCATTCACTTTCTTAACGAAGAATATATCAGTTCTAAGTAGCAAAATTGAGGGGTTTATTAGAGTTTTTTCCCTAAAATATTTTTAACATTTTTCATCCAAAATAAGACTAAAATATTTTCTCCACATTGAATTCTAATATAGAATACGATTTACTCATGAAAATATGAATAAATATGGGTAAACATGTATTTTACCCAACTCATTTGTAAACCCGTGCATTTTTACCCATATGAAATATGTGCAGGTTAAAATATAACCCATTTTATGCTGACCGATTTTCAACCCTACCAAATTTGACCCAACTTGCCCATTTGCCACCACTAGAGTTGGGAAAGGAATTCTAGTAATTTCAGAGTGCGATCTTCAAACAATTTGTGATATTGAATAATCAAACTTAGCAGCAACCTAGGTTTATGTTTAGCCCAAGCCATAGCGGGAGTTTCTCACACATAGAAGAAGCTTAAATCACACCTAAAATAGCAAAGATAGAAATTGAATACGAGTGTGCCATTTTATGCTATAATCCATCACCTTACATAATGGCTTATTCTCTTATTTCCCCTCCTATTGATGATTGACATTTGACTTCATATTTCCAGCTTATAACAGGGATACCATTTTATTCAACTTGAAACACGCAATGACCAGGCAGAAAATTAACACTGGAATCACACTTGTCCGCCCACATGGTTCCACGCCTTAGACAACCAGTCATCACCAATCATCTCTGTGGGGAGTCAATTGTCCGAACATTTGCACCTGTAATTCCTTCGAGGCAATCTTTGCTTATCTCTACAAAGTGACCCACCATTTCATAAAACTGTTTCAGGCCAGAAAGGGGAAGAATTATTGAAGAGCGATCAGAACCCGCTACCTGCAAGTTACAGAGAAAATATGATATGATAAACAGATGACCAAATTAGAATGCTTAAATTATATGAAGGTCATCAAGAAGCAAAACCTCAGATATTCGTAAGAAATGCCCCCGATTGTTATTCCCAAGATCAAAGAAGAACCTCTTCTGGTCAACCCTGATTACTTTGGAGACCCCCAGGTTACTAACTTCGTCAGCTGCTGGCAAATCAATGGTCTGTTCTACACTCAAATCAGCTATGGGGGCAGATTGAGAAGAGTGACTGGATATAAAACCAGCTCCTACATCATCTGAAAGTCCAAGACGCTCTGAGGTTTCCGAAGTCTGCTGCTTTCATGCATTTTCAATCAAGAGAACAATGCAGCTATTATTGTGATACACCTTAAAGGACACAAGAAGGCACTGACTGTAAAATTACCTGATTGGGCGAAATAAATAGCCTTGAGGCTTCGTTAATCTCTGCCAAAATATTCCTAAATGCTGCCCATCCCTCATCCCGGGCACTTCCTGCTGGAACAATAATGGTACTACGGTTCCTGCTAACAGATGCTTCAGAGACCTACATGAATTACTCTGTTAACAGATAGGAGTGTAAAATCAAGGGCTGCAAAAGAGTCCCTATTAGAGAGACTCATAAAACCTTGTTTTTTAGACTAACTGCGGCAAATCTTTCTTCTAGTCTAGATATAGATAAACTAAGATGACAGTTGATAGTGTCATGGCTAGTCAAAGAATCAATTGATCTTACATTTCTTCTTGTCTTGATTCCGTTTGTCTTATGATTTCTTAACTGTGTACATTTTAAGCATTTACAAAAAAATTGTAATCGTAGGCATCTCAGTAGCTTTTAAGAAACCATACACTACTCCTAACTGGGGTTTAGTTTCAAGGTGGATCTAGAAGATGTACCAGAAATTGGAGTTAGTTCCAGAAAGGTTTCATCATTTTTATTTTGAGAAAGTTAACTGGTATTATAAACAGAGAAATACACCAATAGTGTACTTCTGTAGTAATTACATCAAAAGTGTAGAGAGACAACCAATTAAAAAATAAGAGATCTATCACCTTTCTCCCTCAGAAACTATCAAAAAATAGTGTAATGTCCCCCAGATCCTTAGGTACAGTATGGATACACTAAAAGTAAAAGGTCCCTAAACAGTTCATTTTTAGGCTTTGAAGGGAATGCTCTTGTTCTCAAAAAATCTCTGATTTCTTTCACCTCTCCTTGTGTTCCGACTGATTTCCATCTCTATTTCAACATGTTAGAAATTCTGCGGTATTCCTTGGCATGATATCCATCTAATACCCCTTAGGCTAATGAGCCACTGCAATAGTTTCTCAGTCACTTGACAATGCAAGAAAAATAGTTTATAATTTGTCATAGATTCACAGAAAAAGCATCTGGAGCATAATTGTCTTCTGCTTTTCATCAAGTTGTCCTTAGCGAAAACTGTTTGTCTTGCAAATAGCCAAGTGAAGCAGGTCACCTTATGTGGTGTCTTCCCTTTCCAGATCATCTTCCAAGGCCATAATTCCTTGGTTTGAGCTGAGGTATCCAATAACTTGTAGGCTGATTTCACCTTGAACTTGCCATCTTTGTCCATCTTCCTCACAGGTAAGGCTCCTGGCTTGTTCCAGGGTATTGTAGAATTGAGTCATTCTCTCCACTTACCAGTCATGATGGAGGAGCCTTCTGAAGGTCAAATTCCAACCTTGTGCATTTCTGACTTCTAAAATTGAAGCCAGTTTATGTTGATAAGGTTGTAGATGTCTAGGAACGGTTGCTCAGAGGTGTTTGTCTCACCCATACCAAGATCTTTCTACCATTTCCCACATTGATAACCTATGTTGCTCGGACTCTTCAAAAATATGCCCAGGTGAGTGTCGGATCTTTCAAAAGTAGTGCATTTTTGGACGATCTGACATGGGTGTGGCAACATTTTTGGAGAGTTTGAGCAACTTAGTTGATAACAGAGTTACCCCATATTTTTGGCCACTAATTTCTAATAATTCTCCATAGACCCACCCAATAAGGAATTTTAACTTCTTAGTGGTCCATGGTCCTTTCCTTTCATATCTTGCAATGATGATTTCCTTCCATAAGCCCTGATAATCTGTTGTAAGTATCCATAGCCATTTTACAAAAGGCTTTAGTTTGTGGTTTCAAATTCTTAATTCTCAAACCCCCCCTCTTTTTGTTGGTTAAACATCCCACTTGACCAAATGATACTTCTTCTTACCTTCATCATTACCTTGCCATAGGAAGTTCCTTCCAATAGCATCCAACATTTTAATGATCTTCCTAGGGATGGGAAAGAGGGCCATCATATAGGTTGGCATGGACTCAAGAACACCTAAGGATAAGTATTGACTTCACCAATTAACCAACTTCTTCTCACATTTTTCCACCACAAAGTTCCAGATATTCATGGACTTGCTCATAGCTACCAAAGGCAATCTTCAACATATATGTTATGGTCCCCTAATATAGATCTAGTTATGGGCTACTGCAATTTGAAAACAAATATTTTCTCCCTACGACCTTTGGTGTTGGTTCGTTAAGAGAGAACCTGCAATCTCTAGAGTTTGAAGTACTCAAAAACTTAATAATTTTTTGTTTATAAAGATTTCCATTGAATTCAAACAACTTAAATACAACAAGGAAATAATTTCCTACTACAACTGAAATGAGAAATTGGAGGAATAACCTCCTTACTACTAATAATTGCTACAAAGAAAACAACTGCTGCTACAGGAAAACAACTGTTACAAAGGAACTATTACAGAGAAAATAGGAAAACATAATTAATAACTGTTGATTTAATCAACTTTCTGATTAAATTTTTCATGCATAAAACTGTTGGTAGACTAAAAGGGGTATTCGTGGCCATGAAATCATGGAAAATCTAACTTTGTATATTTTGGAATCATGGAAATCCCACCTGTTTCTGATCCTAAAACTTCAACCACTACTTTACCTTTCCAACCTCGATTGTGACTATCATCTTCAATTGCTTTAACATCTGCCTTTGAATTTGATAAATCCTTCGTTATTACATCCAAGCGAGTATTTATGGCTTCATGCCTTGCTCAATTGGTTGAACGTTCTTCTTGGAACAAAGTCAACTATCGTGCTAGTAGTTGCTGGATTAGATCTCTCGTAACTCCCGTCTCAGACACTAAGTTGTGTTATGGTCCCCTGATATAGATCTAGTTATGAGGCAATGCAATAAGAAATGAGATGATTTCTTCCTACGACCTATGGTACTAGTTCGTTAAGAGAGAGCCTGCAATCTCTTGAGTTTGAAGTACTCAAAAACTTAATAATATTTTGCTTATCTTTCCATTAATTCAAATAACTTAACTACAACATTGGTGATTAACCACCCACCTAATAACAAGGAAATAACTTCCTACCACTATTGAAATGAGAAATAACATAATTAATAGCTATTGATTTAATCAACATTCTGATTAAATTTTCTATGCATAAAACTGTTGGTAGACTAAAAGGGTGCTAACAATATCACTTAAACCTCCCATAGCAAGAATGAAGAGAAAAGGAGATAGGGATCTGCTCGTCTCAATCCTTTCCCAGAGGAAAAGAAGCCGGATGGTGAACCATTGATCGAAACAGAAAACTTCATTGTGGACATACAAAACCTCATCCAGTTTATCTAGGTGTTGCCAAACCCCATTCTCCTTAATGTTTTCCACATATATTCCCAATTTAAGTGATCATAAGTTTTCTCTATCTCAAGCTTGCATAGAATTCCTGGGACTTTGGACCTGTATCTCACATCCACACATTTCATTGCCCACCAGAATAGCATCCATAATTTGTCTGCCCTTTCGAAGGCTATTTGTTGATCATCCACTAGCTTTTGCGTAACTTGCTTGAGTCTCTCTGTTAGGATCTTTGATATGATTTTGAAGAAGATCCTGATTAAGCTGACATAAAGGTTCTAGATATTCTCTTTTCCTTTTTTCCTCTCTTTTTTGGATAGATAATGTTCCATTGAAAATTTAGGAGTCTAACAATTAATTTCTTTCCTAATGTTTAAATGGTATATTAAAGTCTTAGAAGTTCTTTACATTTCCTTAATTTCAGAAATTACTCACTATTCATAAAGCCAAATGTAAGACTTCTGATTATGTCACTATGCTGTTTCACTAATGAAAGTCAAACCCGTGACAAAATTCCGTAGGAAAATAGAAGGAAAAGAATCTAGCAAGAGGATATATTTGAATCACAAGAGTGCTTAGAGCTAGGTTATGGCTGCAGATAGAATCATTCATACAAACAGATAAAGATAGAGAAAGGGTCATGCATTGCCAAAAGAAGAAATAGTTGGTAACTAAATATACTAGAGAATTTGGAAAATGGGTCAAGTCACTCAAATGGTGGAAGGGGAATAAAACAGGACAGAGCTCCTGGTTGGAAGGGCTCAGAGAAGGATTACAAGATTTTTGTGTGATTGAATAAACATAGAAGGAAAGTGGCAGAAAAGGGCATGGGGCAGGGTTCCCCATTCAGCTTTAGATGAGTTAGGGGAGAATACAAAGGTTAGGTCAAGATGATGGTTACCCCAAGGTCACAGAAATCAAAACAAGCCACAATGAAGTTGCAGGTTAAAAAAAATGCAGCTACCGGAAAAACAGGTCGTTCAGAAGTTTTCTTTACATAACCAGTTTTCAAAAAAAGAAAAAAACCAACAAGTGGTTCAGATCAGAAAAATCTTTGACTAGTGATTATCATAATAAATTCAGAGATTGTAGACGCCAAGGCATTATATTACCATCAACAATCTTAGCGAGCAGATAACACAACAAAACACCACTAAACTAAGGATGTAACCAACTTCAAGGAATCTAGCCAGCTTGTTTGCATTTTGCAGGGAATATTATAGGCAGTAAATTGATTCTTCTATATTAATTACATTCAAGTGCACACAAGAGGCTATCTTTGTGCCTCAATTGTACTACCTTGACAAAGTCACAGAGACCAAAGACAATTTATAGATACGAAAAACCAGTTTTACAAGTTCCTCAACCCTGGCATCAAAAGCAATAAATGATTCTCAAGAGGCTTTCCCCTCCTAACCTGTATAGTTATGCCAGAAATGAGCTCCACTCTGCAGATCACCCACCCAATGGAATTTCACATTCACGTCAAGCCAAAGCCCATCTCATAATTGTTAAAATAAAAACGTATATAGTGTCTCACATGGAAAAGGATTGTGTACTGTGTCAAATATAATTATAATTAGGGCTAAGTGTAATAATGTAGATACAAATCTCAATCAGTGTTATCAAAGGCCCACTTAAGCCCTGAAGTGAGGCTCAAAATGTGTTGAGCGTTTCACCTCGCTTAATGTGTGCTTTAGTGTCGTCATCAAGGTTCTAAGGCATACTTTTCTTTCCCAATGAACCTCTTCTAAAGAGACAAAACTAAACAATTGATATTTCACTTTATCGTAATTATTTTTCAATTTCTTTATTCATATAATTGTCATTCATGCTTTTAAATTATTAATCTTGGACTAAACATATATATTGATTTTCCCCCCTTGTGCCTTTTTTCATTAAAGCCCACGTTCTATGTGCATTTTGCACTTAAAGCCCCAAAGGAGCTTAGAGCTTTTTTGCGCTTTCTGCTTTTGATAACACTAATCTCAATAATATTTCTTCCCAGGTCTTCACTTCTCACATGTTACCAGAACCATAGTGAGAAACATTCGGGACAGAAAAGGATGTCGGCGTGTGTCTGTCCTATGACTCCTCAGATCTGATTTGTGTTGTTCCACTTTCAATTAGTGTTGGGCAAAAACCAAAACCACCACAGGGTTCCCCGCCCTTCGCCAACAAACCCCAGCAAGCCACTCCACCAGATCATTTGATATAGAGACGTTGAATGGGCGAGATCACCTTCTGATAAATGCTCGACGTTTGGATATTGTGTTTTAGTAAGAGGTAATTTGGTGTCATGGAAGAGTATGATACAGAAAGTATTTATCAATTTAGCATAGAAGAAGAATATCGAGCAATGGTTGTAGCAACTTGCAAGCTAGTTTGGATCAAATAGTCGCTCACAAATTGAAATTTGGAGAAATCAATGAGATGGAACTTGTGTGTGATAATCAAGCAATCTTTCGTATGAGTCAAATCTAGTATAATGAGAGGACTTAGCACATTCAGATTGACTATTACTTTAACAGAGAATAAAATACTCGCATACTCGCAGGAGAGATTGTTACGAAATTTGTGGAGCCAAAGATCAGTTTGCAAATATTTTCAAGAAGTTCCTCGCTTGTCCTCAAATTAGTTACATCTGTAACAAGCTTGGTAAATACGTCTTAGTTCTCTGCAACAAGCTCTGCAAAATATCACTTATATGCACCAACTTGAGGGGTACGTTAGCATTGAGAAGAAGATTAATAGATTAAGGAGGTCCCTTTTATGGCAAGGAAATAAGGAGAAAAGAGGTTATAATCTGGTCAAGTGGGATTCACTGACACTAATAAATAAAGGGGGCATGGGCATTAAAAATCTAAGCATACAAAATGAATGCTTACGTCAAAAGTGGCTTTGGAGGTTTTGCACAGATGACATGGCTTTGTGAAGAAGGTTTATTGAAGATAATATGGTTTGCAAAGCCAGTGGGCCACTGAGGAGGTCATGGGCACCTTCAGATGCAGTGTCTGGAAGACCAGCAGGAGGTTGTGGTATCAGTTTTACAACAACACTTCCTTCCAAGCAGGTAATGGAGTGAAAGTTGATTTCTGGAGTGAGCATTGGGTTGGAGAAGATAACTTGAGAAGTCTCTTTTCCCAACTTTACATTCTGAGCTCTCAAAACGTTGCAGGTGTGGAATCCCTAGGAAGAGCACTGAACGATTGGGAAGTCACAGAGACTGCCAGGCTTCTCCAGGTATTGAATAGTTTCTCAGGTATTGCCACTAATGCAAACAAGCCTATATGGTCACTACACAACAAAGGGACCTTTTAGTCAAGTCAACACAGAAGTATGGCCCTGCAAGCTAATTTAGAAGGTTAAAAAAATCCCATTAAAAGTCATGTTTTACTTGGTTGGTGGTAAGAAAAGCATGCCTAACATATGAAGTGACAAGGAAGAGGTTTCCAGATTTGCTCAAGGTGTTATATGTGCAACCAAGAAGCAAAGGTAAATATCAGTCTACTTCTTCATTGCAGAGAAACTACAAATCTGTGGAGCATGTTCCTTTGTATCATAGGAGAATGTTAGGTAATGCCTAAGTCTACTATGGAATTACTCAACAGGTGGAAAGGTATTGGCAGAAGAGGAGCCAGTGAAGATTACTGGAGATCCATCCAAGCTTGTGTCTTGTGGACATTGTGGAAGGATAGAAATTCAAGATGTTATGAAGGCAAAGGGACCAACGACCAGAAGATTAGAAATCAGTGCCTTAGTTTACTTTATTTTTGGTGTAAACAGGATATGGTAGGGATACAGTAGACATAGTTGACTTCATAGGTAACTTGTAATGTTTTTTTGTTGAGCAGTCTCACTGAGGATAGTGCACACACTGTGTGTGGGTTGTAAAATGATCCTCATCATCCTTTGTTGATGAGTTTTTTGTGAATACAAAGTTGCCCTAACTCGAAAAAAAGAATATTAATCAATAGTGTCTCAGATGGAAAAGAATGATTCTGCACTGTGCAAAATATAACTATAATAGGGCCCAGAGTAATAATGTAGATACGAATCTCGATAAAACTTTTTCCCTTTTCTTTTACTTCTCAGAATAACAAAGCACTCAAAGCTTCCAACTGTACATAAAGTGTAACTTTGTTTTAAATGTTTTCCCAACAGATAAGAGTGCTAGTAGTTGAGAAAGAGAAAAAGATATACAACATCCATCACAAGAGGAGTATCCTGATCAAAGGTAGCATAACGGAAAAAAGGATCTTCAGCAAAAAGTTACATTATTCAGGTTTGGATGACACAGATAGCAGCTAAATTCCTTTCTTAATTTTAGAGACTGGGCCCTGGGGGTTTAATGAAATTTAGTTGGCAAAGTAGAAGAACAGACTCATTAACAAGAAGATGGAACTAGGCAAAGGAAAAGTACTTCTCTAGACAACATTCGTGATTACTTTCCTAGCAACCAGAAAAAGCTTTCCTAAACTCTTTGACTTGGTTTCTCATATCCCTCATACTCCACTTGTATAGGTGCAGAGGTGCCACACACATGGACACAAAAACATGAAAATGATTTTCCAAAACAATGCCGCACACAAAACAACAACAGATAGGAGTCAATTATAACTAATTTGTTTAAAAAAATCAATTCATTTCGGGAATTGAAAAGAGTCAGTTGATGTGAAGAACTACAATTTTTAAAGTTTTCTTTACAATTATAGAACCTTCTTAGTGTTCCACAATTATTATATGTGGCCCTTTACTAATCAAAAAGAGCTATAAGCATGGTAAAAAGAGCTTCAATCTTGTTTCTATGTTAAGCCAGCTTGTCCATTATGTATGTTGGTTGAGTTGCATAAAAAACTATGTTTCACTCATATGCAGGTAGAGAGAGAAAGAGAGAAGTCCATATTACCTAATAAACTGATCATTCTGGTCATGTACAACAATTCAATTTACTACCCAACCCTGAGAAAGGCATAGGCTTCTTCATATTAGATCATGGGCATATTGTACAAGAGATTAACTGGAATCCAAATAATAGCAATTTCCTTCAAGGTTGGTGTAAAGGAAAAACAAATAATAGAGACTCCATCAAGATTGGTGTAAAAGGAACAGAGTAACAAGTGCTGAATACGGCAGTTGTAATCCAGATAGCTTATACGGAAACCAATTATCAGAGTTACCATGCCCAAGCCATGGTTATTTGATACTTGACAGGTCCTTTGGATTTCTTTACACATAAATCTACGGATGAACTCAGATTAGTATATTGATCACCCATAAAACAATACACAAAGTTCCTTGTTCTAATGGGTTTTTTTTCCACATCACACACTCTCATATGCAAGCTACCCATTTAACATGTGTACCAATAATCAAAATTCTCAATAATGATCACGATCAAGACTAGACTAAACAACAGCCATATCAATGGAAATGTGCGAGGAAACTAAGGGTGTAAATATATTTTCGATTAGCATCAAAACAGAGCAAAAGCAAAGCGTCAAGGTCAGGAAAGTAGATTAACCTTAAGAAAGCGCCCTCGCCTATTCTCCCCTACATCAAAGTAAAACACCTGCAGTGTGAAAAAACCAGAAAACAACATTTAACATAAAAAGTTTTTTTTTTTAAAAAAAAAACAGTGGAGAAGATAAAAAGGAGCTGAAGCGACATATGTATATAATAATCTGCCTTGGTATCAAGTTGGAGTTCTTTGCTAAAGACGTCCTGGTCATCTGAATTGACATAGTAATTGAAGAGATCGAGGAACCATGAGATGCCGTTGAATGGTACTATTATAGTAGACCTTGTTGCCGACGTTTTCTCCGAGATTTTCAGGTATCGTCCACGTGGATTCTCCTTCAGGTCGAAATAGAAAAGCTTGTGTTCTACCTGTAACGTCTTGCACAGCAACTCTACGTCGTTTCCACCACCACCGCCACTTCCACCACTCGAATTTCCCTCCATCAATACTCACTCACTCTTCAACTTAAAAATTGAACAACAACAATCAATAATCAGTGAGAAATGAATGGTATAGCTGACATTATGGAAAAAAATTGGGGATTCGATTGCAAATGTGTGAATTAGGGTTCCATGAAGAAAGATATTTCAGTGGAAGTAATCGTTGACCAGTTCCGCTTGCTAATCGAAAATGGCCTGCGTCACTTCTCTAGCCCTTTTTATTTTATTTTCCTTTTTATTTTATAAAATAAAATAAAATACATCTTATCATCTTCGGTTTCTTTAAATGATAAAAACCGTTGGATGGGGAGCTGAACTAATAACCGAAAATATATCCGGTAAACGTGTTTTCCGTTTTTACTCAAAGTTCCTGTAGAGGAGTCCCACCCAACTCCCAAGGGTGTGATTGGTTGGCTTAACTAAGTGAGTTCTCTGTGCCTGTACTAGGGCTGGCAAGGGGACGAGGACAGGGACTGGGGGATGGGACGGGACGGGACAGGGGACCAATTGGCCGGAATTTTGGGGGGACCGGGATTGGGGGATAAAAATTTGTCCCATCCCATCCCACTATATATACGGGATGGGACGGGGTGGCGGGATGGGATGGGATGGGATGGGACGTGGGTTTTTTTTTTTATATATGTTTATTTATTTGTATTGAAATTATATGTTATTGAATAGCATTTTTAGTTTATTTAGTTTATTTAGTTTTCAATAACATTTTTAGCTAATAAAAAATACTTAAGTTTTCAAATTTCAAATTTCAAGTTTCAAGTTTCAAATTTCAAATTTGAGAAGTTCAAATTTGTATTTTAATTATTTTAAAAGAATTTAACTTGAAATTTCAAATGTCAAATTTCAATTTTTAAATTTAGTATTTTAAAATTAAAATTAAAATGCAAGACAATAGTTATATAAAAAAGACTTGAATAAAGCCTTCAAATTTATTCAATAAAATCTAATTGCAACTTAGAACTTACAAGTTACAATTTACAAATATTAGTGGAGTAAATAATCTACGCAGCCACCTTCTAGGAAGGGTTCTGTTTCAATAAGTTCTCATATGTAAAACTAATATTTGTTACAAATATTAGATGAGTAACTAATTTACGCAGCCACCTTCTAGGAAGGGTTCTGTTTCAATTAGTTCTCGGATGTAATCTAATATTTGTATTCTCCTTTAAAATTCAATTCTAATTGTCGCATCATATCGACGGTAACATCCTCCG
>JAJOOR010029594.1:0-30850 GCA_036250505.1 Solanum acaule
GATTGTGAATTTAATGTTTATTTATATTTGATGAATTTCTTAACACAAATACAATATTTGTGTTTAAATTTACTTTTAATCATGTGTTTAGATATAGTATTTAGTATAAAATAATTGTTTATTCAATTTTAATGAAGATTTAGTAGATAATACATTCGTTTATGTGTCTGTTTACTTATATAGTAGATGATTTTGTATATAAAATTTTATGTTATACACAAATGGAATCATCAGTTCTTATAGGTATAATTTTTTTCGTTCACAATTTAATATTTAAATTGGATAAATCATCAATATGATTGTAGTAAATGATATAATTTATCTTGATTATGAGAATCGTATTGTTCCGACTTCTTATGCTAGTGCATTTAATATGTATTAAACAAGACCGAGTAAAGATAAATGTTTTAGACTGACCCACAAAAATAAAATTCTCTAAGCTCTTAAATGTACTATTCTCAATTTTGAAATAATTATTATGAGTTGTTATTGTACACAATAAAATTCGCGTTGAGAAAACAATAATCAAGAACGGAAAAGTATCGCAATAATTGTATTTATTAATTTGAAAGTGTGAGTGTTACAATCTCTATGATTCCTCTGAATTCACCTTTTCGAATATAAATTCAAGGGCTCTTGAGCTTCATCTTGAATTTGTTTTGAACTTGATCTTGGATTCAAGGGCTTAAAGCTTATTCTTGACTCTTCGATGAACTTGAACTTGAACTTGAACTTTATCTTGATCTTGAATTTTAATTGAATTCAAGGGCTTTGAGCTTGTTCTTAAATCCGATGGCCTTGATCCTGATCATTCTTGAACTTCAATGCTTGAATTTTTAAACTTGTAACTTATAGAGAAATCTATGGCGTTTGTACCACGGGATTTATCTAGCTTTTTGTTTAGAATTTTTGGTCTCTTTTCTAAATTATGAAGACCCTTATTTATAGTTTTAGAATAGAGGAGCTGTGATTGAAACAAGATTCCCTTCGATCAATCAGATTTAAGTAACATGACATATGAGCTTTATGGAGCGGGCTTATCATTTTTGGCAGATGTCATGATCCTATTGACTTCTTGTTTGACTTTTCATGCCACCTGACACTAAAATGAGCCTCTAAGATAAGATGAAATTGGGCTTAGCAAACTGAGCTCATTTATTGTAGCCCAAATCAATTAATCTGGATTTTAATTAAATCCATATTTATTGGACTTAAATAATTAACTCAATTAAATTAATCCATAATATTTATTTGAACAAATATATTTATGAATTTAATATAATCCGAATCATTTTATAAATCTATATTTAATAAATTTTAAATGAATACAAATGCCCTCTACTTCAAGACTTATCAAAATAATTTATCTTTTGTAAATTAGGCTTGAAGTATTAACTTAATATTATAGTATAATATTAATATTATATGCTTCTAAAATAACATGCACCATGGCAACATGTATGACTCCAAAATAATTAGAGTGAAAAGTAAGGCTCCACTTTTGTCTCATTTGTGTGACCACAAGTCTCCTTTCCATTAGTCTTAACCTTTTAGTAATAGAATAAATAAGGAGGTTGACATTTACATAATTAAAAAAATACCGAACTTAGTTTTATTGGTTCCGATATTTAAAACAACTCCGACACGGAACCATTTCCTACCCAATTTCCAAGTTTCGTACCTTTATATAATCATAGTAAAAAGGATGTTGTAATTGAATTAGGAGAAGGATAACCAAAAAGGAATTTTAATTGAACTAGGAGAAGGATGACAAAAAAGGAATTGTAATTTGTTGGGTTTGAAAGTGATTAGGGCGTCATGCGAAAACTTATAATTTGCAAATCATATGACGATAAATTAGATAACAAATAAAACTTTACTAAAAGACATAATATTATTTTTATATGATAGGACCAATTGGCCTAAATAATTAAAAACTAATAAAAAGAAAATATTAAAACCGTTGAGAGAAAAATCTCCCTATAAACAAAATCTCTAGACGTCTACATTGTGAATTCTATTGTGTTATGTATGAGAATAGAGATCTTCAATTTATTGATCTTTAAACTTTTCCTCTAAGGTAAGAATAAACCAAATATGGAAGAAAATTATATTTTGCTTTCATGAAAAGTAAAAATATTTATGGTAATGTTTTTTCTTTTCTTTTAGGAAAAAATAAACTTCAAATAAGGTAAGAAAATCAGGGCAAAACCCTAACAAATCTCCCCTTTTGGCTGAATTTTCTTGACAAAACTCTATCAGCATTCTTCATATGCTTGATAATATTGTTCTTCATAAAATCTTCATGTATCACTGCTGCTTACCATGATTTAAAATTGACATGGGTTAAAAATTGGAGCCCTGTGATAAAGTTATGAGTAGGGTTGAAAGTGGAGATCATGTGTTAAAACCAATATGCATGAGTTGAAAGTGGAGTTTATGCATTATAAGTAAGATGCATGAGTTAAAAATGGAGCTCGTGCGTTAAAAGTAAAGATACATAAGTTAAAAGTGGAGCCCGAGCATTAAAGTTTGCAGGGGTTGAAAGTTAGAGCCCATGCTCTATTGTAAGCATAAGTTGAAAATTGATTTTGTTTTAAATGATGGAGCAACAGGATATTGTTAAAAATATATTTGAAAACTTTCTCCACATGTAGTAGCACAAAAATCTGCATTATCATCACGTTGATTGCAAATTGATTTGAAAGCACTTGAACTTGTCTTCAATCTTGTTCATCCATTGGATCATTGAATCATGTGCTCTGATTCCACTTGTTGCGTTATGAAAGACATTAGGGCGTCATGTAGAAGCTGATAATTAGCAAATCATATGACGATAAATTAGATGACAAATAAAATTATACTAAAAGACATAATATTATTATATGATAGGACCAATTGGCCTACATAATTAAAAATTAATAAAAAGAAAATATTAAAACTGCTGAGAGAAAAATCTCCCCATAAATAAAATCTCTAGACGTCTACATTGTGGATTCTATTGTGTTATGTATGAGAATATGGATCTTCAATTTATAGATCTCCAAACTTTTCCTCTAAGGTAAAGATAAACCAAATATTGAAGAAAATTATAATTTCCTTTCATGAAAATTTAAAACATTTATAGTAATGTTTTGTCTTTTCTTTTAGGAAAAAATAAACTTCAAATAAGGTAAGAAAATCACGGCAAAACCCTTTTATTCCCATCATGCCATCTATAAATAGACACATTGTCTCCACAATTTTGACTTCAATTATAGATTGTGAGCTATGACAAAAGGGGAATAACGCAAGGTACTCTTCTTCCTTTTTTTTCTTCTGATTTTCGTCACTTTTTACAGCTTTGATATGTCTATCATAGAAAATTGATATCTTATTGTAGAAACATTTAAATCACAACCGGTTTGATTTTCCAGAAACTAGACTTCTCAATCTATAACATATCCAAAATTCAGAATTTAATACCTTCAGAATCTTTCTAGAAGAAATTTTGAAGTTAGCTCTAGATTATGCCATGCTGAAAATTTCAGATTTGTGTGGCTGTAATAAAACTCTTGTATCTTGATGTAGGAATGACGAAATCACAAGCCGCTTGATTATTCTAAATCTAGACACAAAGGTATAAAATATATCCGAAATTTCAAAATATTGTTTCAGATATGATTACAAAATCAGCTTTAGATTTTGGTGCACCAAACGTTTCAGATTTGCGCTATGACACCAAAAATATTGTATCTCAAAGTATAAGTATGGAAATCGCAATCCACTTGATACTAAAGTAACTAGACACAATAGGTTGCATCATATCCAAAATTTAGGATTAAACTCCTTTAATATTGTTCTAGACAATTTTTTGAAATTAACTTTAAATTCTGTCATATAGTTGATTTCAGATTTTCGTTGCCTCACAAAATATTTTATATCGTGATGTCGGAACTTCATCACCAAAAAGGGTTGTGATCGCTAGAAACAATACTGCATGGGCTTCATTATCACCAAGAAAATATTGTCTCAAGTCTAACCTAGTTAGCTTAGCATGACTTCCAAGTCTTAAATGTCAACAGGTAAAAATCTCTCATTTACTTGTATTTTCTTTGTATTGTCCCTTTTTTGTGTGTTTTTTTGTAGATCAACATAAGCAATATTTGTATTTTACGAAGGCTACACAATGGAGAGCTTTATCACACAAGAATTTGATCTTGAGGTGTGAAGGGATGTGTTTGATGTCCCCACCTTGAGATCAACAACATAAGCAATTTTTGTATTTTGCGGAGGCTACACAATGGAGAGCTTTATCACACACAAGAGTTTGATCTTGAGGTGTGAAGGGATGTGTTGAACATCCCCGCCTTGAGATCAATAACTTGTGGCTTTATAAGATCCCAAATACTACACAAGAATATAATC
Source organism: Solanum acaule (assembly GCA_036250505.1). Classification (NCBI taxonomy): domain Eukaryota; kingdom Viridiplantae; phylum Streptophyta; class Magnoliopsida; order Solanales; family Solanaceae; genus Solanum; species Solanum acaule. The sequence continues at coordinate 4,408 of JAJOOR010029594.1, forward strand.
TTAAGGTGTGTAAGGATGTGTTGAACATCCCCGCCTTGAGATCACTAACTTGAGGATTTTATAAGATCCCGAATTCTACACAAGAATTTGATCTTGAGGTGTGTAAGGATGTGTTGAACATCCCCGCCTTGAGATCACTAACTTGAGGTTTTATAAGATCTTGAATACTACACAAATTTTTTATCTTTAGGTGTGAAAGGATGTGTTGAATATCCCCGCCTTGAAATCACTAATTTGAGGCTTTATAAGATCCCGAATACTACACAAGAATTTGATCTTGAGGTGTGTAAGGATGTGTTGAACATCTCCGTCTTGAGGTCACTAACTTGAGGCTTTTTAAGATCCGGAATACTACACAAGAATTTGATCTTGAGGTGTGAAAGGATGTGTTGAACATCCCCGCCTTGAGATCACTAACTTGAGGCTTTATAATATACCGAATACTACACAATAATTTGATCTTGAGGTGTGTAAGGATGTATTGAACATCCCCGCCTTTATATCACTAACTTGAAACTCTATAAGATCTTGATTAATTCACAAGAATTTGATCTTGAGATGTGTAAGGATGTGTTGAACATCCCCACCTTGAGATCACTAACTTTAGGCTTTATAAGATCTCAAATACTACACAAGAATTTGATCTTGAGGTGTGAAAGGATGTGTTGAACATCCCTGCCTTGAGATCACTAACTTGAGGCTTTATAAGATCCATTTAAGGATAAATCCACAAAAAGTCAAGCTTAAGTTGCAAAGGGACAAATCTTGTCCACCTTAAGGCATGAAAATTTAAAGATCCATTTAAGGATAAATCAGCGAAAAGTCAAGCTTAATGTGCAAAGGGACTAATCTCATACACCTTAAGGCATGAGAATTTAAAGATCAATTTAAGGAAAAAAAATCTATGAAAAGACCAGCTTAAGGTTCAAAGGGACAACTTTGTCCACCTTAAGGCATGAAAATTTTAAAACGTGCATATTTGGAGGATTTGAAGACTTTATCCTGCAAACTTGAAAAATTTGAAGACTTCTACTTGAATACTTGAAGAATTTGAAGAGTTCAACTTGCATACTCAAAGGATTTGAAGATTTCAACTTGCATACTTGGAATATTTGAAGACTTCACACATGTTGTTAAAGAAGCTCATATTTTATAAGGGTTTACCCCTCATATTAACCCATCAATACTTAGTACAAGTCTAAAGTTTGATAAAACAAAATAAAATATTTATAGCCTCAACTTTATGTGATGGATTAAGTGGGAACATGTGGTATTTTGACACTCATTCAACTGAACATAGAATATGGTTCTAAGCGCCTATGCACCTCAGTGAAGAGGATCAATTCACAACGTAGTTCTGGGATAGTGTTTTTTTGGGTGTGCCGTACACAATTTATACTCTTGCGGGCCAGGAGTGACATGTAGTTTAGGCTCGTACCTTAAAGAGCATCATCTTACTTCAAAGGTAGTACCTCTTCAGGAATTTTGCATTAATAGGTCTGATCCTTACGCCATCAGCATCAACAAGCTTGTAAGCACCATTTGAATATGCTTCTTTTACGACATATGGTACATCCCAATTTGAGGTAAATTTGCCCCTAGACTTATGCAAAGTAATGATGGGTCTTCTTACTGCAAGGACTTGGTCTCCAACTTGAAAGCACCTCAAGCAAACCTTCTTGTTAAAAGCACGGGATAGAAGAGCTTGATAACATTGAAGATTTTGTTGAGCTTCTAACCTTTTTTCATCAAGTGATTCTAACTCTGCAAGACGTAGTCGAGCATTTTCTTTTTCAGTGAGCCCTTCTTAAATAACGAGTCTTAAGGAAGGTATTTAATGCTCAAGTGGCAAGACTTCTCCAACTCCAAAAGCAAGTGAATATGGTGTTGTTTGACTTGGTGTGCGGTATGTCGTCCTATATCTCCACAAAGCTTCTTTCATTCTTTCATACCAATTCCATTTGGACTTGGAGACAACTTTCTTGAGTAGGTTGCATAGAGTCTTGTTGAATGCTTCAGATAGACCATTGGTTGTAGCATGATACATAGAAGATTTACGCTGCTAGAAGCCAAAGAGTTCACAAATCTTGTTCATTAACTTTCTGTCAAATGGCTTGCCATTGTTTGTTATTATGTAGCGTGGGATGCCAAAACCATAGATGATATTCACTCGGAGGAAATTTGTAACATTATATTTCTTCACTTCTTTAAGAGCGACAACTTCAACCCATTTTGAGAAGTAATCTGTTGCAGCCAAGATGTACAAGTGTCCACCAGAAAATTTTGGTAGTGGTCCCACAAAATCCAATCCCTAAGTGTCAAATGTACAAGATGCAATAGTTGGGTGTAATACTTCGAGCGACTGATGTATGAAATTGACAAGCATAGCACCTTCGAGCATAATGTAAGCAATCTTTCACAATGGTTGGCCAATAATATCCCATTCTCTTTATGTGAAAGTGGAGCTTCGGTCCAGAGTGATGTGATCCACATACTCCTGAGTGTGCTTCTTGTAAAGCTTAAATTGTTTTTTCCTCTCCCAAACATCGTAAGAGTACTCCCTCAAATGTTTTTCTATATAATATGTCATTGTAGTAAATGAGCGAGGTGCACGACAAAATATGTCAGTCCTTCTCCTTGGATTTTCTAGAAGTATCTCGTAACACATATAGTCAATAATGGGTTGTCTCCAATCTTCCTTCACGGCTTTAGAAATGGCGACGAGATACTCAAGCTCATTTTATGTATATTTGTCCTCATTTAGTGGTGGTACTTTCCATTTTTACAAATAGTAACTTGCATCTGATCAGGAAGGGTTAGCGTTAAAGCCAGGGCAGCCAAACATCAACTTTCTTATTTTCTATTCTAGGCACATGTTGAAGGGTTACATCTCCAAGCCATCCTATCAACTTTTGAGCATAATTATGATAAGGGCGAAATTTGGGCTTCTTTACCTCATACTTCCCAAGAATTGATTGATCACCAACTTACAGTTAGCAAAGACTTGTAAGTGTAATTGCTTCATATCGAAAACCATTCAAGTCCAATTATCAATGCTTGGTATTCAACGACATTGTTGGAGCAACATTTCTTAAAAGTAAAAGAGAATGGTTGAATCTCTTCTTGTGAAGTGATGAACACCACGCCAGCGCCAACTCCACCACGATGTGCAGCCACATCAAAGTATATTTTCCAAGGAGGTTGAATTTCAATATACATCGCATCTTCATCAGAAAGCTCATCAGTTAATTCCCAATCATTTGGCATCGGATGGTTTGCGAAGAAATCCGCTAATGCTTGTACCTTCACAACTTTCTGAGGGATGTACACAATCTCAAAGTGTTGGAATTGGAGCTAGCATCTTGCTAGTCAATCACTAAGGACAAGTTTCGACATAACAAACTTGATGGGATTTTCTCTAGAAATAAGGTGAACAACATGAACTTGAAAATAATGCTTAATCTTTTGAATTGAGAAGACTAGTGCCAAGCACAACTTTTCAATTGGTGAATAGTTTAGCTCATTTGGTGTTATCGTTCTGCTTAATTAATAAAGAAAGTTTTCTTTGCCTTCACTATTCTCTTGAGCTAATAGGGCTCCTATAGACCTTTTTTGTGCCACAGTGTAGAGTATCAATGGCTTTCCATGTATAGGGGCTGCCAAAATTAGAGGTTTCGCTAGATACGATTTGATACTTTTAAAGGCATCGCTACATGTTTGGTCCCAATTAGAAGGATCACCTTTCTTCATGAGATGACCGAATTGTTGGCATCTTTCTGCTAGATTTGAGATGAACCTCCTCAACTAGGATAACTTTCCTTGGAGACTTTTGAACTTATGAATATTTCGAGGCTTAGGCATCTTAGAAATTACATCAACTTTGGATTGATCAATTTCAATTCCTCGATGTCTCACAATGAAGACAATGAACTTTCCAGAAGTAACTCCGAAGGCACACTTCAATGGATTCATCCTTAGTTGATATCTTTGGAGTAACTCGAGCACCATTCTTAAGTATTTCAAATGATCACCCCTCTTTCTCGACTTTACCACCAGGTCATCAACATAACATTTAACATTTTTATAGAGCAAGTCACTAAATATATTTTGCATAGCCCTTTGATATGTAGCACCAACATTCTTCAAACTGAAAGGAATCACTTTGTAGCAATAAATACCTTTCGGCTTGCAAAATGTAGATTGATTATAGCCAGAAGAACCATCCATGAAAGACATTGCCTCATATCTAGTTGTCACGACCCAGGGGTACCCCCTAGATGTAACAAGGAATACAGGACCCCAAGAGGCCTCATACAATCCACTTAGCTTTCATAACATAAGATAATAGAAATGAGCGGAAATTTAAAACATTTTCAAGAGAAAATGACATAAATGGTCCCTAAACTATCCTAGTAGGTCTAAAATAGTCCCTTAACTATACAGTTGACGGATATGGTCCTTTAACTATCCACCCTTTTGTCAAGTTTGGTTTTCATCCACTTTTTAAAAAACTGTTAGTTAACACCGTTAAGTCAATCTGTCTCCTTTCTTTTTTCCACTTCTTTTTCTTCATTATCTGTTAATGGTGTTAACTAACGATTTTTTAAACAAGTGGATAGAAACCAAACTTGACAAAAAGGTGGATAGTTAAAGGACCTTATCCGTCAATTGTATAGTTAAGGGACTATTTTAGACCTACTAGGATAGTTTAGGGACCATTTATGTCATTTGCTCACATTTTCAACAACACTAAATTTTCATATCAAAAGCATAAGTCTATTACACTTTGTCTGAAAACCATCTAAAACATGAATATCTTGGGACACAACCCATACAACAATGTTCAAAACATAAAATGAAAGAAAATAAGAGAAATGATGGCCAAATCCTTGAATGCTACGAGGGCTCACCAATCTTCAAGTCTTTCTTCTACTAAGATCCTAGCCACGGGGATGAGAATCGATATCGTTGGACCCTACATTTGGATAAGAAATGTAGGCAAGAGTATGTGTTAGTACAAACATGTACTAAATATGATAGCTTGCATAAACATCAACATAAGCATAAGCCATGATCAACACAAGTGAATCTCATCTTAAAACATACTTACGATACTTCATTGAAGTAACCTTGTTTCATCATAACTATGATAACTTGATGTGAGAAGTAGTCAATTCTTAGTCGTTCTTATTATCCATGGAAGGGCACATCATCATGCCAATCCAAGCTATCCATGGAATGGTATAATCTCCTTACCAATCCAAGCTACCATGGAAATGTATCATATTACCAATCCAAGCTACCATGAAAAGGTATCATATTACCAATCCAAGCGACCATGAAAAGGCATCATGTCCTTACCAATCCAAGCTACCATGAAGAGGTCTCATATTACCAATCCAAGCTACCATAGAAAGGCATCATATTACCAAACCAAGCTACCATGGAAAGGCATCATGTCCTTACCAATCCAAGCTACCATGAAGAGGTCTCATATTACCAATCCAAGCTACCATGGAAAGGCATCATCTCCTTACCAATCCAAGCTATCATGAAGAGGTCTCATATTACCAATTCAAGCAATCCATGAAGAAGCATCTCACTATGCTAATCCAAGTTATCCATGAAGAAGCATCTCATTATGCTAATCCAAGCTAGGTCTTATTATCATAGTTCATAAATTCTTTGATTTATTTTAGGTGAGCAAGTCTTTCAACCTAGAATTATTCTATGTGAGAAAACCTTTCACATTCACGCATTCATACATTCATAAGGTAAATCATGTGGGTAAATCCATTCCACAACAATTCTATCTTCGTAGGTGAAAGATTAACATTCATTGATTCTTTGTTGTCGTTCTTGGGCACAAATTTGCTCCATCTTGTGGCTTCCTACTTGTCCCTTCCTTTGCGGGTATCATGGACAAATGTCATATCTTTTCCAGCAGAGGACATGCTCAAATCCATATCATGAGCGTGAGTATCTAGATCTTCAAAGGATTTTGGTTTTAATTCCTTGTAAGATGTAAAGAAGCTCCCAGCGCATCCCTTAGATACCCATTTCTATCATAGAAGCTTCACTAAGCCTATTCTCAAAATTTAGTCTCGTGTTCCTCCATTGATTTATAAAATCTATAATTGCTTAATCCTTCATTTGGCGAGTACTCATGAGTTCAACCATGCTTACTGTACGTCTTGTGCTATAGAAGTGATTGAGAAACTGGTGCTCTAGTTGCTTGATGAGTCTGAGATTTCGACTCATTTAGTGCTTTGTTTTGATAGTTTTATTGCCCTCAATGCCAAATTTATGAGCTAAACTGATGTTTTTAAATGTTAATGTGCAGAGAAAAAGGCAAAAGAGCAAATCAGGGACATCAATGGACAAAATTAAGAAGAAAAGTAAAGCTGATGACCGCCGAAGACACTTGGTGACTCGCCGAGTAGTCCCTTCGCTTGCCTAAAGTCATAGTGTGCCAACCCTTGAAGAAGAGAAAGTGGGCTAGGTAACATAACCTTTGGCGAAGGAGGCTCAAATCGCCTAATATTACAGTATGGTTGGTAAAGACACAAGCAAAACGATGATTAGCAAGGACAAAATGGAGCATCGCCGATCAGGTCGGCGATCCTGACTTCGATCGCCTAAGTTTACAACACTTAAATAGTGAAAATTCAAGATACAAAGGCGAGAAAAATGAGCATTTGGCGTGTCCCCGACTGACTCGACGACACTCGACTTATACCGCCGAACGACCCAGAGGCCAAATTCTGAGAAAGTATAAATGGATTTTCAAGAAAAGATCAGAGTATCCTACTATTTGTAAAAACTCATACTTTGAACGAAAAACATTGTTCTTACTTAGTTTTGAAGCATTTGTCGAGTAATTTTTGAATTAGATTTTCGAATTGAAGCTACATTGAATCATTGTAAGGATTTGGAGATTAATACCCAGCTATGAAGAAGGTAATTGGTATTGATTTCTTGCTTCTTATGATGTGTAGCTAAAACCCCCACTCTTAGGGGTATGATTATGTGCCTAATTGTGTAATTTAGCTTATGGGTGCTAGGGATTATCATTTTTATTGTTGTTTTGAAGTGGGTTTGATTTATAACTAAGGTTCAATTTATGAATTGTAGTGAAGATTGAAATTCTAATTTAGTACTTTATGCTTTCTTGAGAAAGAGGTGTGTTGTCAAGGTTATAAATCAGCATTTGTAGTGATTGGGTTGTTGTGGGTTCAGCTCGAGAAAGTGAACTCTATACTTGATTCTACCTATCCAGCTCGAAAGAGTAGATAAAGTGAGGTATTGGGCTGTTTATAGTGTTAAGTTTGTCGAGGTTCAAGGGAACTCGTTTGAATCGTAATAGTTATTCGAGAGAAAGCTATTGCATCTAAAGTCTAGCCTACCCGCAAAGATTTAGCAAAGTTTAGTAATCACTAATCACTCATTTAGCGAAGTTTGCAATTATTCGGACACACCCCCAAGTACACCTTAATTACTTGATTACTACCCTGTTTTTCGTAATTGCTTTAGTTGCTAGTTGACATACCTAATCCCCCATCTGACATTCGTGTCACCCCTTTTACTTAGTTAATTGAATTTGATAATTTCTATTCATATAACAAATTAGACTACTTTTATAACTTCATAGTCGAATTCAAACTTGTACCGCTCCCTGTGGGTTCAACCCTAACTCATTTGTTGGGTTTTATACTAGATTACGATCGTCTACACCTAGTATTGGATGAGGTGTAGTTGAGCATTTATCAAAAATTGTGCCACTGCCAAGGAGTGATGTTTAGAATTCTCTTATTGAAGTTTGAATTGTGATCTTTTTGTGTTGTAGTTGAATCGACTTACCTTGTGTTGTGAGTTGTTTGTGATCAGGTGACAAGATGAGTGCAAATGAAATCACCATGAACCAACCTGGTCACCAAGATGATGTTGGTGACTTCAATCATGCCAATGAAGCTCAATTGGGGAGCGTAGGTACTATTCACATACCTCTGATTGTGGGTCATGCTGCATTCCATGTGACAAACATGATGCTGCAACTCTTGCAAGCTAAGGTGTATTTGAAGGGAAGGATCATGAGAACCCCCATGACCATATTTTGAATTTTGTGGATATATGTAGTCCCTTCTCGCTCAAGAATATTTCACAAGAATCTGTTCGGCTCCGGTAGTTCCTTTTTTCCTTGATGGGGGAGGCAACCAAGTGGTTAGCAGGTCTACCAACGAATTCTATTACATCATGGGAGGAGCTTACCGAGGCATTATACATAAGGTTCTTTCTATCCTCAAAAATTGTGAAATTATCTGACAACATCCAGAACTTCAAGCAAGTAGAAGGGGAACCAATTCATGAAACTTGGTTGAGATTTCAAAAGTTGCTACTACAGTGTCCTACTCATGGGCTTCCAGGTAATGTGATACTTCAATATTTTTACAGGAGTTTAGACTCAGCGAACAAAGGAGTAGCCGACAAGCTGGATCGAGGAGGGATAATGTTACAACCATTTGAGGTAGCCTCGTCTCTTCTTGATGAAATGACAACGATAAATCAGGCATGATATACTCAAGAGGACCAAGTGTCTCCCTTAAATTTTAGGATGACAAAAGAGAAACTTGACAAGGATAAAGAGAGGGATAAGAATATTAGCAAAATGATGTCCCAAATGGAGTTGTTGAGAAAACAAGTTCTAGAAAGCATTGGTGAACATAAAGAAGTAAAAAAAATGTTTAGACTTGAGGAGGGTTCTCACTCGAGCTATTTAAAGTCGTGTGGGAATCAAGGTTGGAACTCGCATAATGAAGAAGAACGGAGACGATACAATCAAGATTGGACTGAACAAAATGACCCTTGGAAGAGAGAATATAGTCATGAAGAGTACCACATGCAATCTAGTGACCCAAGATCTAAGGGTAGTTCAGCCAACCTACGAGTAGATGAAATATTGTCGTGTATCCTAGATAAGATTGAAGGATATCATGACATGCTTAAGGAGATGAAAGTTGATTTCTCATCATTGAATAATAGGGTAAATTCTCACGCGGATGCAATCAAACAGCTTGAAGGTCAAATGAGCCAACTTTCAGCATAATTAGAACCCAAGGTTTTTTAAAGAGGTGAAGCTGAGTGTGCAACAAATTCGAGGGTTGATAATGAAAAAGATTTGGCAGTTGTGACTCGAAGTGGGAAGATAGCAGTAGGTAATGTGAAGGTTAATGATTGGACAAATTCTTATGACGAATAAAAAGACATCGTTGAGAAAGAGAGGCCCGGTCAAGCATCGGAAAATGACATGATCAAAGAGGAGGAACAGAGTCCTAAGCAAGCAAAGTCCCACCGAAGAGTTGCAAAAAGCTAAAGAAAAGGATACATCAACTCCAAAGATAGTACAACCTTTTCCCAAAATAAATCCCCCATTCCCTCAACATCTCGAAAAGAAAAACGAAGATGAAAAGTTCAAGAAATTCCTATCCGTGTTCAAAACACTTTCCATAAACCTTCCTTTAGTGGAAGCATTATTGTAGATGCCGGGATATGCAAAATTCATGAAGGAGCTGGTCACTAAGAAGAGAAGCATAGACTTCAAAACAATTGAAGTTTCTCATAATTGTAATGCCATTATGACTAGCAATGTCAATACAAAGAAAGAGGATCCGGAGGCTTTCATGATCCCATGTATCATTGGTATGCTTCAGTTTGCCAAAGCTATATGTGATTTGGGAGCGAGTATAAACTTGATGACATATGCAATCTTCAAACAACTTGGGTTGGGTGAACCCAAATCCATAACAATGCAACTTCTTATGATGGACCGGTCTATCAAACCCCCCGTTGGGATAGTTTATGACATATTGGTGAAGGTTGATCGATTTATCTTTCCAACTGATTTTGTTATTCTAGATTGTGAAATTGATGAAGAAGTTTCTATTATTTTGGGTATACCATTTTTGGCAATCGGAAAAGCTCTAGTGGATAATGAAAGCGATGAGTTAAACTTCCAGGTAAATGAAGATGAGGTCACCTTCATGTGTGCAAATCAATGAAGCAACCTAGTGACATTCATGTAGTTTCAACGATCGATGTGATTGATGAGGCAACGGCTAGTGTGAGTGAAATTATGTGTATGGATGAATCTCTTGATGTTGTTCTTTCAAATTATGATGAGACCGAAGTTCAAGGGTATGATGAAGTGGTAGCTACCCTATCGGGACTAGGAGCCTACTCAAGAAACCCATTGAAACTAGACATTGATCTAAAGAATCGGGAGAGTCCTCTCGCTAAACCATCCACGGAGGAACCTCCCAAGCTTGAGCTGAAAGTGCTCCCTACTCATCTTCGGTATGCATTCTTGGGGGCGAATAATACCTTGCCCGTTATCATTGCATAGGACTTGCTTGAGTGGTTAGTGAAATTTCTTCTTGAGGTGTTGAAACATTACATCAAGACAATAGGATGGACAATTGCCGATATTGTAGGTATTCCACCCGGAATTTGCACTCACAAAATCCAATTGTATAGTGAATGCAAACCAAGTGTTGAGCATCAAAGAAGACTAACTCGCCTATGCAAGAGGTGGTGAAGAAAGAGATCATTAAATGGATAGGCGCAGGTGTGGTGTACCCTATCGTGGATAGAAAATGGGTAAGTCCCAACAATATGTGTCCAAGAGGGGAGGCATCACGGTGGTCGCGAATGAGAAAGGAGAACTTGTACTTATGAGGTCGGTCACTGGATGGAGAATATGCATGGACTACAGGAAGCTAAATTCTTGGACCGAGAAAAATCATTTTCTAGTGTCATTTATGGATCAAATGCTTGATAGATTTGCGGGGCGTGGATTGTACTGTTTCTTGAATGGCTACTCCGAGTAAAACCAAATCTCTATTGCACCAGAAGACCAAGAGAACTCCACTTTCACATATCCCTATGGGACTTTTTCCTTCAATAGAATAACGTTTGGATTGTGCAATGATCCGAGGACATTCCAAAGGTGCATGCTTTTTATTTTTCCTGACATAGTGGAAGACTCAATGGAAGTTTTCACGGATGATTTCTCGATTGTAGGTGATTCATTTGAGACATTTTTGTCTCATCTTGGGCAAGTCCTTCAAAGGTGTGTAGAAATCAACCTAGTCCTTAATTGGGAGAAATGCCATTTCATGGTCAAGGAAGGCATATTCCTAGGTCACAAGGTGTCACAAAATGGATTGGAGGTAGACAAAGCAAAGATCGAGGTTATTGAGAAGTTTCCACCACCTATATGTATAAAAGGTATTCGGAGTTTTTTGGGTCATGCTGGGTTCTATCGAAGATTCATTAAAGATTTCTCAAAGATTGCACACCCATTGTGCAAGCTATTGGAGAAAGAGGCGAAGTTTTTTTTGATGATGCTTGCTCAAAAGATTTTGAGTGTTTGAAAGAAAAGCTAATCTCTACGTTGTTGATCATTATCCCGGATTGGTTTGAACCATTTGAGGTGATGTGTGATGCAAGTGGTACCACTCTAGGAGCCGTGTTAGGGAAAAAGCGTAACAAAATCTTTCATCCAATTTATAATGCCAGTAAATCGCTAAATGGATCACAATGTAACTACACCGTCACTGAACAAGAACTACTTGTTGTAGTATATGCATTTGAAAAGTTCAGGGCATATTTGTTATACACAAAAGTGATGGTTCATATTGATCATGTAGCGTTACAGTACTTAATGGCAAAGAAAGATGCTAATCCGAGGTTGATTAGGTGGTTCTTGTTGTTGCATGAGTTTGATTTTGAAGTAAAGGATCGAAAGGGGTGTGAGAATCAAGTGGTAGACATTTGTCGCGGTTAGAAACCAATATGACCGACTCCAAAGAAAGGGACATTGTGGCTGAATTCCCAGACAAAACAGTGATGAAGCTGACCCAAAGGAACACCCCTTGGTATGCTAATCTTGCTAACTATGTGGTGTGTAGAATTATGCCTGAGGATTTAAGCTTCTACCAGCGGAATTGGTTCTTGTTTGAAGTAAATAAGTACTTCTGGATGAACCATATTTGTTTAGAGAAAGAAGTCAATGACATTCTTAATGTGTGTCACACCTCACATGTTGGTGGGCATCACAGTGGAATGCGAACAGCAGCAAAAGTGCTTCAAAGTGGCTACTATTGGCTATCTCTATATCGAGACGCACTTGACTTTGTGAAACATTACACTCATTGCCAAAAGCAAGGAGGGGTATCAAGAAAGCATGAATTACTTCTCAACCTTATCTTAGAAGTGGAGTTGTTTGATGTTTGGGCTATAGATTTTGTGGGTCCGTTTGTGAGTTCTTTTGGAAAAAAATATGTTTTGGTGGCGGTTGATTACGTTTCCAAATGGGTGGAAGCTGTAGCATTACCCAACAATGAGGGAAAGAGTGTGGTGCAATTCTTAAAGCGATATATTTTTGCATGATTTGGCACCCCGTGTGCTATCATCAGTGATAGACGATCTCATTTTTGCAACCGGGTATTTGCCTCACTGTTGAGAAAATATGGGGTTAAGCACAAAGTTGCCACACCATGCCACCCACAAACAAGCGGCCAAGTGGAAGTTTCAAATCAAGAAATTAAAGGTATTTTGGCCAAAACAGTGAATGAAAATCATACGGATTGGTCTCAAAAATTGGATGATTCGCTATGGGCATTTCATTCTGCGTTCAAAAGAACGATTGGTATGTCACCATACCAGTTAGTGTTTGGAAAGTCATGTCACCTTCCAATTGAGCTTGAGCATAAGGCTATATGGGATTTGAAGACACTAAATATGAACTGGGAGAAGGCTGCGAAAGGGAGAGTGAATCAGCTTCATGATTCGGAGGAATTTTGGTTGAGAGCATATGAAAGTTCAGCCATGTATAAGGAGAAGATGAAGAGGTGGCATGACACCAAAATCCTTCAGTGCGAATTCCAAGTCGGTGATTTTGTGTTGCTCTACAATTCTCAGTTGAGACTTTTTCCCGATAAACTTAAGTCAAAGTGGTCTGGTCTATTCAAGGTAACCCGAGTGTTCACAAATGGGGCAATTGAAATTAAAGGTAAAGAGGGGTCCGGCTTTCAAGGTGAATGGACAGTGTCTAAAACTCTATTTTGGAAAATGTCATGAGATTTCGGTAATCCAAGTGGTGTATTTGGAAGATGCTTGAAAGCATTTCCACATCATCGCACGACATTAAATAAGGTGCTTCTTGGGAGGCAACCCAAGCTTTAGTTGTTTTTGAATAATGTGTGCTGAATGTGCAGGTATAGGTGATTTTGAAAAGGCATGGCCATTTCGGTGAGCCACCAAGTGGAATAGCGATCGCGATTTGGATCGCCCTCTTCGCATAAGGGGAGGGCTGCAGTTCTGGAATATTTGGCAAATCCGCCAAGACACTCGGCGATTGGCCGAAGAAGTTTGGCAAGCCTGACTTTCACCGCCCTTTGACCAATCCTGAAGGACCGGTGGTCTGGAAAGTTTGGCGACGGTTTTAGCATACTTGGCGATGCGCCGATGTTGTTCGGTCAACCCGATTTCAATAGCCTTTTGATCCCAACTGAGAGCCAGTGTTCTGGATATTTTGGCGAGTTGCATATAGTTAGGTAGTGTGCCGAATGGTTTGGCGCTCTCCACAACCCTTCACCAACTGGACACATAGTGAAGAATCCACCTGACCCTGTTTTTTTCATTCAGTGCTATTGTCTTTCTACTTCTGTCCTTATTTCATGCTCTTTTCCTTTCTACATTGAGGACACTATAGGATGTTTTTGATGGGGGACAGATTTGTTCTGAATACCACCTCTTGATGTGTTTGAATGTGACTGTTCTTTTGCAATTTCGAGTGTTGGTTGTGATCAATACTGATGACTTAAATAGTGATCTAACTTGAACAACATGAGTGTGCGGTTACGATTAGGCAAATTGAGTCACATAGGTCATATGTGAACTCCTAGCATCTTGTTGTGACTAGCCGGTTGTCGAGTCAATCTCTTGTGATGATCATTGCATGCAAGCTAGAAAGTGTAAATTCTTGGTTGATAATTGTGTCGAATGCCTTGTGTGGTGAGGTTGTGATTTAACGTTTCAAGCACACTTCTTCCAATTCTAAGTTTCAATGATCGTAAATCAGTATAAAACCCAACTAAATTAGTTGGGGTCGAATTCCACAGGAGCGGTACGTGTTTTAAATTCAATTAAGAAGTATGAATGCACTCTAATCAGCTATAGGAATAAACATTATCATAAAAAAAACATATCAAATTAAAGGGGTGACACGAATGTCAAATGGGGGTTTTAGTTTGCAATTATCAACTACAAGAGTCACAAACAATTTGAAATACCAATAGGGAAAAGGATTCTCAGGATGTGATTGATTATAGGCAAATTCGATATATGGGTAATTGAAACTACTAGTAAACAGCTAAATATCAGTGAGTAGGCTAGACTATAAGGCTTTCTCTCAAACAATTACCCCGAATCAGGTGATTTCTTTCGAATATCAACAAGCATGACAATGAAGAACTGCCCACACCTTAATTCATCTACTCTTTCAAGCTAGATGGGTAGGATTGGGTTTAGGGTTCACTCTTTCTCGCTAAACCCAGCTCAACCCAATACCCACAAATCATTAATCAATAATCTTAGTTCTAAAACCTCTCTCTCAAGCAAGCCAAGAACCCTAAGATAGAACTGCATTTGCAACTACAATTCATAAATTAATCCTCAATTAATGATTAAACTCACTTCAAAACAACATTTAAACTAGTAATTAACAATACCCATAAATTAATTCAACCCACAATCACATGATCACACCCCCAAGAATTGGGGTTTTAGTTGAACATCATAAAAAGATGAAAACCATTACCAAATCGATTAGCCATCAACTGGGTAAGAGAGTTTCAAACTTTACAATGCTCCAATTTGAAGAAAATTTGAAACCCACTTGCAAAATCTCCAAATTGAGTCTCAAAACCTTCAAGTCTACTTAGAAACTTTAGAGAAACTGTTCTTGACTAAAATGGATTAAAATTCGATGCCAAATTAATGTTCAAAACGTAATTTATAGTTTCCCAAAATAAGCCACGAAGGGCTACTCGGTGAAGTAAGTCGGGCTAGCCGAACCACTAAGCGAGCCACCCTTTGACCTTTTCCATCGCCTTTTCGCCTTAGCATTCAGCATCCTTGAAGTCAGTAACCTTGGGCGATCTATCTTTGCTTTACGAAACTGCTTGGCGATTCGCCGACTGCTCCTTTTCATCGCCGACTAGGTTTCTTCCTTCCGGGCTTGGAACACTGGACCTTTAGGCAGTCAGATGAGCCACTCAGCGACATGCCAAGTGCTTTTGGCGATCTTCAGGCTCTCCCTTCTTCATTTCTTCAGCTTATTTTGTTCCTTTTTGCCTATTAGTGTCCTTGCTTTGTTCCTCAATCCATAAACCCGAGAATCAAGGATTTTACATCAGTTTATGGCACAAATTAAGCATTTGAGAACACTAACTCTATAAAAACAAAGCCCTAACTGAGTCCAAATCCAGGACTCATCAACATGCCCAACTTTAATTGTTGCTTGTCCTCAAGTAAAACTCAAGTTCAACAGTTCAAAAAGGATGTCTTAAATAGTGTTGCATAAGACTCAACATGAATGCACACAACAAGACTCAACTTACTCATGCAATGATCAATTGTGCACTCAAAGATTCAAATTGTGACTCACTATTATCAAAGATGCTCAAATTCACAATACTTGCTTTAAATGCAAGCTCAAGCTCAACAAAGGTACTCAAATGCCCTCACAACAAAGATGACTCCATATTCACACACAATTTTTCAACAATTTGTAGTTCCGAAATCACATACGACTCTCACACTCACAAAGATGAACACATGCATGACTTCACCCATAGGTTTGCCCTTATTTTCCAATTAACACTCATTTCAGCTCACTCAAGATCACAGAGGTCTGTTCAAGGGTTGTAACGGGGCAGAGTGTAAATGTATGGTCATTTAGGCTCAGTGGCTACCACCCTCATGAAGTGTGGTCTGAACATCACATTCCTCCTTTTCTTTAGCAATGCAAACAATCTCATAATCCACCCCATTATTCAACTTCTTATGAATTACCGAACACCTCATTTCTTTTGCAATTTTCATCACTTGTTTTACAACTTTTTCATTCTTTTTCTTTGCTTCTTTTCTCTTTTCTCTTTTCTCTTCTTTTTTTTACATGAAAGGGTTCCATTTTTTTAAAAACCATTATCAAAGGGGGAATTTCTCACACTTCTTGATTTTCCTTCTCTTTTCACCACACCCCCAACTTAGGCTTTTGGCCTAAGTTGGCTATTCAAATCAACCACACTTCATGACAGTTATGGGCGAATGGATAAAAAGGGGTCATAGTTGTTCAAGTTTCTTCCAAGAAAAGGAATGAGGCTCAAGGAGGTTCAAGCAAGGTTCACATATCTCACAAGGTTGGCCACAAAAGAGGTATATTGTCAAATTTTTTTCACTCTTCAAAATTGTTGCCTAAGATCATTTCTAGTGCTTGCATCACTTAGTCAACCAGACCAACGGGGTAAATTCTCGATGTCATCACACAATGTTAAAAGTAAGCTCATCACACAAGGTATTGGCACCAATATCAAACAAGACTACACACTTTCTAGCTAGTGTGCAATGTTCATCACAACAGACTCATTCGATAACTGGCTAGTTAGAACAAGATGCAAAAAGTCCAAACATTGTCTATGTAACTTCATTTGGCCTCATCGTAGACGCACATTCATTTGGTTTAATTAATAGCACTGTTTAAGTCATCGGTATTGATCATCACTGACACCTAAATTTGCACAAGAATAGCCACAATCACACACAAAAGAGGTGGTACAAAATTTTCAAAATAGGTCAAAAACCATTTTCATTCAAAACAAGGAGCCATAAGCTCAAACATCCACAAAATAAGATCAAGACCAAAAATAGATCACAAAACCCAATATTCACCAATATTCACAAACAAAATCAAAACACGAAAGGTAGGTATGGAAATACCTCACCCCACCCACAAAAGAAAAGCAGTTGTCCTCAAATGCAACTTAAACAAAGATAATAAAAAACAACATAGAGGGAGGTAAAGAGTGATCCTGTCTACACAATCGCTCTGTATGTCGGGGCATCAATGCCCAGGGTCACACTCTGGTCTTGGGCATCAGTGCCCAGGGTAACATCAACACTGATTCCACTAGAGCGTGCTATGGAAGTCTCCCTCAAAGAAGTCTGAACGACTGAATGCACCATAGCCTTCTCAACCTCAATCAGGCCCTCATATGTAGTCTCCTCCTGAACACCGAGTTGCTCCTCATCAGTCTCAATCTCGAACTCAACAGCCACATCATCAGCTCTAACCTCATCTCCGGTGGCAGCCGGAGGCACATCAGTATGAGCTGGAATATTTATGTCTAGATCAACAGGGATCTCTACGGTCCCAAAAATCATCGACATATCTGTGGACTTCAGCTAGTCCACATCTTTTTTGAACTCTACAATTGCGGTCTTTAGGGCCATCACCTCATGAGTGGCTCCCTGACTTCTCTCACACACCTCTATCCATGAGGTGAGGGCATCAATAGACTCTCTATGAGATGTCACAGCAGCTGTGTGAGCTCTTTCAATCATCCTAGGTACTGTAGCTTCTAGCCTGGCGGCACGTACATCAGTAGAATTGGCTAGGTGCCCCATCCGTACCAGCATGACCTAGGTCAGTAGAGGTCGGGAGGCAGTACTAGCAGCAGACCTAGGAGGCAAGGTAGCAGTAGAAGAAATCGGAGTCATGGAAGGGGCAGAGCTAGAAACACATGAAGGCCCAGAGACCGAAGTAGGCAATACTGCCTCTGTTGGTAGTGTCTCAATATCAACAGTCGGGGATGCATCCACCAGGGCTGCCCTCTTCTTCCGAGCCTCATCTTTCAAATATTCGGCCTTAATGTGTCGGATGTCAGTAGAGGAGGTGGGAATCACTTCCACGTCCTTCTTCTCATCATGTGGCACCCGGGATCATCTATACAATTCGGTGATCAACACTAGGAATATGAGAGATATCTGGTGCTGCCTAGCTAGCCCTCATAGCCATCTCTTGTCCAATGATCATACCTAAATTGATACACTTCCTTGCAATGATGGATCTAAGATAGACCGCCTTTGTGTGGTAGAGGATAGACTCATTTTGGGACGGTATATTATGGTACTGATGAAGCCGAACCAATACCTCGCTGCCACATTGAGGTCTTTCTTCTCAATTTGTAGTCCGGCCTCGATCCACCTAGGAGTACCGTCGGATAAAAGAGGGGCCAACCATCCTTTCATATTCTCTAAATATTTTTTCCTGATCATGTACTGGTAGTCATCTGTAATGTTGTCAGTGCAGTCCAACACAACGTTTATATCATCACTGTCACACTTTACCTTTTTTTCCTTGACAACTACATTGTCTACTAGCTTGAAGGTAGCAGCCTTCCTCTTTCCTTGTGGCACCAGAGCTCCATAGGTAGTGTAAAAATCCCAGACCCAATTAGGAATGTAAGAACCCCGAGGTTTAGTGAAGATCTCAAACTTGCGAGCCTTTATAATACGCCATATATCTGGGTATCGGTCTATCACACCATCTACAGACAACCTCTTCTCTTCAATGATAGTCCTCAGTCCCTCAGCCTTTAGTCTGTTGAGAGACCGAGGAGGAGGACCCTGTACAGGTGGTGCTAGGACCATATTCTGATCTGGAACTGGAAAAAGAGTAGTCTAAGGCACCCTGATCCTAGACAGATCATATATCCTCTTGGAGCGCATTTCAGCTCTCCGCGCCAATAGCAGTTAGTCGTCCTCAGGCTAAGAGATGATAGCCTAAGGATCCTGATGTTCCCATTCGCTTCCAGAGGTGGTAGGGTGAGTCACGTAGACTCCCTCACTATCGAAGTTGCCCTCCGTGACTCAGTTAAGGGCGTCTTTTCCCTTTCATTTGCCTTTCCCACCTGTGGTAGGAAGTTTAGTTGCCTTTGCTTTGGATGTTGCTGCATCATCATTGATGACGATTCCCTTTGCCCGTTTGCGGGGAGGCATGTCTCATCCCGGTACTTTGGGTCTAGCCATATCTGCAAAACACATCAGAAAGTGTTAGAAAGATTTCTAGAAAAATTACATAAATAAGGTTGCAGATAAACTCACCGAACCAATCAGCGAATCACTGAGTCACCTTGGCGAGCCAGATCGAGCTCGCCGAATGGATTGGCTTAAAAAATATTCATAAATAAGGCAGGTCGGCGATGTTCAGGGCCCTTCAGTGAATTTTCGACATGACTCGCCGATCCCAGACTAGCCCGCCGAATATTACAGTGCATTTTAGGGGTTAGGGGCGCAGAAAGGGCGATCAAAGTGACCTTTTAGCGAGTCGTCAAGTGAACTCGGTGAGCTCAAGCTTCCCGCCGAAATTTACCGACTCTAACTAAGCCAAATCATGAAATTAAAGGCGATCAAGGAGGACGTTGGCGAACCACCGAACCGTTCGATGAGCTCGACCCAACTCGTTGAACTACCCAACGTGCTAAATTTCAACCCCAATTCCTGAAATCAAGCCCGCAGCCCCCGAAATCAAAATCAAACTAACACACTATGCAATTCATATATGACCCATAAGACCTGTGCCTCAGGGGTACTCAGACTTCCCCAGATTTGGCCAAAATTAGCTATTTGACGACTTTTGCCCTTAAGAATGACGTTAACCGCTCTAACATTGGGCAAATTACGTCATTTGGCTCAATCTGGGGTTACTCAGACTTCACCCAATAAGACCCAACATAAAAGAACCGCAACCCAACAATTTAGAATCAATTTTAATGTACAAAACTCAGGGAATCATCATGTTAAGCATTTAGGTGCAATTTCAAAACACATAAATAGGCAATCCAACACATTAAGCATGATTTAAACATAGGCCCATCACATAAAAGCACACATTTACCAAGAGCATTCGAGTTCTACTGCTAATCTAGATTTTGGGGTTCAGAAAACCAACCTGATTACCAAATTTAGAATTTGATACAGTAGGTGGAAATACAATCCAAATCCAAATATGAGATCAAGAGAAAAAGAAAGTAAAATAGCAAAAATACGGGGAATCTAAAGTGCGGGTGTGAGTGTACAGGGTTAGAAATGAGAAAATATGAAAGATTTTGAAATTTTAAATTGTTTGGCCTTTTAAAACCTTTCAGTTCGCGGCCTGTTCAGTGGTATTAGACGACCATGCTGAACCGCTCGGTGATGTGCCGAGTGGTAACTTACCTCGCCAAGTTTTACAGAACCTCCAATCAATTTGGGGGTCCAAACGGTGGACAAAATCAAGCTCGCTGACCTGTTCGGTGAGTCACCGATTCAACCATTGGCCCACCGAGTTTTACAGACTTCCACTTCAGATTTTTGTGGGTCTAACGGTGGTCCAAGTCGAGCTCGCCAGCCTCTTCAGCGAGTCGCCGACTGGACTTTTTGGCTCTCCAAGCTGCTCATTCTCAAACACACTCCACTTTTCAACCTGCACAATCAACATCCGTTATTCAAAGTCTAACTTAAAATAATAAAAACTTGGGTTGCCTCCCAAGAAGCACCTTAGTTAACGTCGTGGCATGATACAAATGCACATTTAAGTTTCAGTTTTGGGGTTTTCCATTGTATAACTAGGCAACCCCCATGTTGTCTTGGGTTCAAATGCGACGAAATCTGACCCACTTGGGTGTCTAGCTGCTTGATAGCAACAAAATGAGAGGTCACCATCTAATGGAGCGTCGAGACATCTTTTTTTATTGCTTTCAACACTTTGGTTGACTTTTCGACCTTGTTGAGAATGTGTGAGAGCATATCATTTGTCTAGCTACCTCAGAGTCCTTGGGTTTTTGACTCTCATGGGGAGGAACATACATATCCTTCTCCCCCTCTCTATTCCATCCTTGGTTGCTTCCTAACCTTGAGGATTTTGCATGATAATTTCTTCCTTGATTGGCTAGGAAGTTTACTTCCTTATTGTACAGCGTTTCAAATTCCATGACATTTTTGGCCAAGGTATCCAGTTGGGTCATCATTTTTGCCAAATTCTAGTCTCTCTCTTGATCCTTTATGATCGGTTCTTTTGTCATTTTATAAGTGAGAGGAGAGACTTGGTCTTTGCGAGTATGTCATGCCCTGTTTCTCTTGGTCATGCAATCAAGGAGTTGGGACGTTATTGCGTAGGGCTGTCGCATTATACCACTCGGAGAAAGTTGATCAGCCACTTCCTTGTTTACTAAATCAAGGCTTCTACAGAAATATTACAGCAACACATTATCAGGAAGTCCATGAGTTGGACATTGCAGCACCATCTTCTTAAACCTCAGCCACATTTCATGTATGGATCTCCTTCTAATCGTTTGAATCCTTGGATGCTGTCCCGAAGAGTCATTATCTTCGAAGGGGGAAAGAATCATACTTAGAATGCAATAATAAGCTCATCCCACGAAGTGATAGAATCTTGGCAACTCAGCCAACCACTGACATGCCTCACCCATCAGAGGAAATGGGAACAACCTCAACTGGACCAATTCTTGAGATATGTTCTTAAATGAGAATGGTCCACAAAAATCAACAAAATTTCTGATATGCTCATGGGGATCCTCATAAGCATGCCCTCGAAACAAATCCTTCAGTTGAAGGAGCTAAAACATAGTGCTTGTGATGTGAAACATAACGTTTCCTTCAACCGGAGGTAAACGAATGGCACCAACACCACCCACTAGGTTTGGGTCATTGACATCATTGACGTTACCAATGTCGTCTTGGTGGCCCACTTGGCTACCATTACTTCCATTGACGCTCATTTCCTCCTTTGTTTTAACACAAGCAACACAAAACAAAAAGTAAAATAAGTAGATTTAACTATGGCTAAAAGGAACACAATTCAACTTCACCAAAAGAATTTCAAACAACACCACTCCCTAGTAGCAACGCCTTTTTGATTTAATGTTTCAAGCACACTTCTTCCAATTCTAAGTGGCAACAATTGTAAATCAGTATAAAACACAACTAATTGAATTGGGGTCGAACCCACAGGGAGCGGTACATGTTTTAAATTTAATTAAAAAGTATGAATGCAGTCTAATCAGCTATAGGAATAAACATTATGGTAAAAAAGACATCAAATTAAAGGGGTGACACGAATGTCTGATGGGGGTTTTAGTTTGCAATTATCAACTACAAACAGTCACAAACAATTTGAAATATAGGGAGAAGGATTCTCGGGATGTGATCGATTATAGGCAAATTCGATAAATGGGTAATTTAAACTACTAGTAAACAACTAAATATCAGTGAGTAGGCTAGACAATAAGGGAGATAACTTTCTCTCGAACAACTACCCCGAATCAGGTGATTTCTTTTGAACATCAACAAGCATGACAATGAAGAATAGCCCACACCATAATTCATCTACTGTTTCAAGCTAGATGGGTAGGATTAGGTCTAGAATTCACTCTCTCGAGCTAAACCCAGCTCAACCCAATACCTACAAATCATCAATCAATAATCTTAGTTCTAAAACCTCTCTCTCAGGCAAGCCAAGAACACAAAGATAGAACTGCATTTGCAACTACAATTCATAAATTAATCCTTAATTAATGATTAAACTCACAACAAAATAGCATTTAAACTAGCAATTAACAATACCCATAAACTAATTCAACCCATAATCACATGATCACACCCCAAAAATTGGCATTTTAACCGAACATCATAAAAAGATAAAAACTATTACCAAATCAATTAGCCATCAACTGGGTAAGAGGAATTTAAGCTTTACAATCCACCAATTCGAAGAAAATTTGAAACCCACTTGCAAAATCTCCAAACTGAGTCTCAAAACCTTCAACTCTACTTAGAAACATCAGAGAAAATTGTTCTTGACTAAAATAGATTAAAAATTCGATGCTAAATTAATGTTCAAAATGTAATTTATAGTATCCGAAAATAAGCCACAAGGGACTACTCGGTGAAGTAAGTCGGGCTCACCGAACCACTGAACGAGCCACCCTTTGACCTTTTCCATCGCCTTTTCTCCTTAGCGTTCAACATCCTCGAAGTCTATAACTTTGGGCGATCTATCTTTGTTTCGCAGAACTGCTCGGCGATTCGTCGACTACTCTTTTTTGTCACCGACTAGTTTTCTTCCTTCAGGGCTTGGCACACTGGAACTTTAGGCGGTTAGATGAGCCACTCAGTGACACGCCAAGTGCTCTTGGCGATCTTCAAGCTTGCCCTTCTTCATTTCTTCAGCTTGTTTTGTTCAATTTTGCATGTGAGTGTCCTTGCTTTGTTCCTCAATCCATATACCTGAGAATCAGGGATTTAACATAAGTTTATAGCACAAATTAAGCATTTAAGGACACCAAATCTATAAAAACAAAGCCCTAAATGAGTCCAAATCCAGTACTCATCAGGTTGTCTGGAATATTATGCTTGATGACACTTAGAACTTACCCTGTTAGTCCAATTGATTGATTGAAGCAAGCAATTGAAATGATATTAGGCAAAAGATTTGAAGAGTGAACCAAATTGATAGTACACCTCTTTGTAACCATCTTGTGAGAAGAGTGAATCTTGCTTGGCACCTTTTGAGCCTATCCTTTTCTTTGGAAGAAACCTGAACAACTTTGACCTCTTTGTCCTATCACCTATAACCTTCATGAAGTATTGGTTCGTTCGAATAGCCAACTTAGGCAAAAATCCTAAGTTGGGGGTGTGGTGAAAAATGAGGAAAGTAAGGAAGTATGAAAATCCCCCTTTGATGGATTGTTTTGAAAAAGCCTCCATGTAAAAAAAAGAGAAAGAAAAGAAAAAGGTGAAAATGGAAAAGACTGAAAAAGAATAAAGTTTGTGAAATTAAGTGTGTGAAAAGAGTAAAAGAAATGGGGTATCCAATAAGTTATACATAAATGAATAATAGGGTGGATTGTGAACATGTTAGAAGTGTGAAAGAGAAGGAGAAAAAGTGAATTGCTAGCCATACTTCATGAAGGTGAAAACCACTAAACCAAAATGACATACATTTTCACTCAGCCCCATTAGAAGCCTTGAAAATCCTTTTTGATCTTGAGAGAGTTGAAAATAATGTTGGTTGGAAAATAAGGGCAAGCCTATGGGTAGAGTCATGCATGTGTTTATCTTTGGGAGCGTGAGAGTTGTATTTGATTCCGAGATTATAAAATGTTGATAAATCTTGTGTGAGCATGGAGTCATCCCTGGTGTAAGGGCATTTGAATGCTTTTGTTGAGCTTGAACTTGCATTTGAGGCAAGCATTGTGAGCTTGAGAATATTTGATAATGGTTAGTCACAATTTGAAACTTAGAGTGCACACTTGAACATTGTATGTGTAGTTTGAACCTCTTGTGTGCCTTTGTGTTGAGTCTTGAGTAGCACGGTTTGTAGACATCCTTGTTGAACTAATTGATCTTGAGTTTTACTTGAGGACAAACAAAAGTTTAAGTTGGGGGTGTTGATGAGTCTGAGATTTCGACTCATTTAGGACTTTGTTTTGATAGTTTTATTGCCCTCAATGCCAAATTTATGAGCTAAGTTGATGTTTTAAATGCTAATGTGCAGAGCAAATGGCAAAAGAACAAAGACGGGACATTAATGGACAAAAGAAAGAAGAAAGTAAAGTTGATGACCGCCGAAGACATTTGGTGACACGTCGAGTAGTCCCTTCATTCGCCTAAAGTCACAGTGTGCCAACCCTTGAAAAAGAGAAAGTGAGCGAGGTAACATACCCTTCGGCGAACAGCCGAATGGTTTGGCGAAGGAGGGTCAGATAGCCTAATATTACACTATGATTGGTAAAGGCATAAGAAAAACGGTGATTAGCAAGGACAAAATGGCGAATCGTCGATCAAGTCGGTGATCCCGACCTCGATCGCCAAAGTTTACAACACTTAAATGGTGAAAATGCAAGATACAAAGGCAAGGAAAATGAACATTTGGCGTGTCGCCAACTGACTCGGCGATACTCGACTTATACCACTGAATGACCCCAGAGGCCAAATTCTGAGAAAGTATAAATGGATTTTTAAGAGAAGATCAGAGCATCCTACTATTTGTAAAAACTCATACTTTGAATGAACACGTTGTTCTTGCTTAGTTTTGAAGCATTTTTCGAGTACTTTTGGATTGAGTTTTGGAATTGAAGCTAGATTAAATCATTGTAAGGATTTGAAGATTAATACCTAGCTATGAAGAAGGTAATTAGTATTGATTTGTTGCTTCTTATGATGTATAGCTAAAACCCCCATTCTTGGGGGTGTGATTATGTGCCTAGTTGTCTAATTTAGCTTATGGGTGTTAGGGATTATCGATTTTATTGTTGTTTTGAAGTGGGTTTGATTTATAGTTGAGGTTCAATTTATGAATTTTAGTGAAGATTGCAATTCTAATATAGTACTTTATGCTTGCTTGAGAAAGAGGTGTGCAGTCAAGGTTATAAATCAGCATTTGTAGTGATTGGGTTGTTGTGGGTTCAGCTCGAGAAAGTGAATTCTATATTCTATTCTACCTATCTAGCTCCGAAGAGTAGATAAAGTGAGGTATTGGGATGCTTATTGAAACGACCCCAAAAATGCCCGAAAATGTGCTTCGAAAACACCTATAATAGTAATTTCCATATATCTCAAAATCCGTGCATGCTTTCGGAAATTCGACTTCATATTCTTATTCAGGGGGTCAAATTGAGTGGGAAATGGGTCTAACCCGAATTTTAAAACAACCGTATCAAAATTCAAAAATTGCAAAAAAATGCAATTTGGAGGGTAAACTTTAAAGGGGCATATCTTTTAGCACACAAGGAACTGGAAGGGCCACAATCTATTAAATTAAAGCTCTTTGAGTTAGCTTTCCAACGCAGTTGGTTTCACCTTATTCCGGGTTAGGATGAGGGATTTATGACCATTTTCGTAAAACCTGTCTGTGCAGATTTGCAATTTCCAGTGAGCTTTTTTTTTTTAGCGGGTTGGGGTTTTTTTTATAAATGTCCCATACTTAGTCATTTTTTTAATTTCAAAAACACTCTCTAAGCCCTCTCCAAAATTCCACCAAGATCTTCAACCAAATTCAAACATCTCGAGCTCTAATTCCGAATTCAAGACTCAATCTCAAGCTTCAATTCTCCATTCCAATCTTCATCAAGAATTCTCCAATGTTGAGGTATGTGGGTTTGATTGTGGAAATCTTTCTTTCCACAAGTCCAACCATTTATCCTCTGTTACTACTTCAATTTTATGGGTCCTTATGGTTATTTATGAACTCTTGAAGTATGGAATTACTACTACACACCCTATTATGGTCTATTTTGCATATTATCATGAAATGGAATTATTA
>JAJOOR010029595.1:0-25109 GCA_036250505.1 Solanum acaule
CCGGACCAAGGTGCGGGGTGAAATTCTCTAGATGCCGGACCAAGGATTTAGAGATACATAACTTATCACTTTGCATGCAATACACTAGAAAAGGATTGCTATTACTAGGATTACTGCGTTATGAGATTATGGGGAACACGTATACCTTAGTTATTTCTCTTATCTTGATAATAACCAAAGTTGAGTTTAATTATTGATTACTTATTGAGCTCTTACTATTTGTTTCACACAAGCACAACCCCCCTTTTTATTACCTGTTTCTGGAAATAATTTGACTAATCGAATATAATTGTTGGTTAAAAGTAAAGTCTAAACCATTTTCCTCGTGGGATTGATCCCAACCTAAAAGTTGGGTTCTTTACTTGATAACGATCGCTTATGCTTCTGAAAGGAGGTGTAATTTGAGCGTATCATTGAGAACTGACTCTACTAGAAAAACCTCCCTACTCACATCACGCACATATGCTAGATAAGATAAGCACCCGCTAGCCACTAGCCTTCAAGCCCGAATAATAGAGATAATTCCAATTGGTGTGCTATATTACATGAGCCGAACAACACCACCGAAGGAATATCAGTATGGCTAAGGTAACACTTTTAGAGAAGCAATCTAAGATCGCAAAATAGGGGGATAACCAGTCCATGCCCATAACGACGTCGAAACCAAGCATATCAAGAAGTATAAGGTCAACCTAAGTGCCACGCCCCTAAATAGTAACTAAGTAAGATCAAAACACCTGATCCACTACGCAATACTTACCCACGGTGGTTCACACATGCAACGACACTGTCATAAGCTCATAACTCATACCAATACGAGAAGCATAATAAACAAACACATAAGAATATGTAGAGCCTGAATCAAATAAAGTCGTGGTGGGATAATGGCATAAAATAATCATACATGTGATCACTTCGCTTGATGCCTCAGCCTCCGCCCTCATTGGAGCTATATAGAAATAGACATGGCTGCATCTACCCTAAACATCTGTCCTACCACCTAACCTGCCTCCCTGGGGACCACCCGGAACACCATGATATCCACTACGACAGTCTTGAACCTGACCTCGACCCCTAACTGGAGATGCTCCTGGTGGGGCTGGTAGGGCTGGGGAAACCTCCTAGAGCAGAAGAAATCCGCCTACTCAAAGGGAAATTATTGGCCCAGTGATCCAACATTCCACAATCAAAGCAACCTAGAGATTATAAACTCCTAGAAGAATTGCCACCATGGTTTGAAGCACAAGACTAGGACCTAGAATTTTACTAAAGACAACCTAACTCAATTTATATTAGTCACCCACTAAAGTCTACAATGAGGCCTAAATAGTCAAACTGAGCTGACCATTATAGAACCACTGTCGGGTCCTATCATAAGTGTCTCTAGACCTAGAAGAGGACCACTGTAGTTGCCTCATATAAGTTGGTCAATAGTGCGGTCGTGTTCAAAAACATCCAGAAAGGAATGGCCTGCAAAGACTATAGACTGAGTCTTAATCTGCAACTGAAACTTAACCCACGAATAAAGTATCAAACTCTTTCCTTCTTAGTGGGTAGAATCATAGTAGCCTAGTTGGAGAGATCTTGGAACATTCCCTCACACTCTGATACAGTCATAGAGCCTTGCTCCAACCTGGAGAAATTATCTCAAAGGTGATCTCTGATGCTGTGAGGGATGAACCTGGCCAAGAAAGCCTCAAAAAGCTCAGTCCAAGTTACCAGAGGGGACCAGCTGGCCTAGTTTGAATGAAGGTATGCCACCACTGCCTGGCTAGCCCATGTAATTGATAAGCAGTGAAGTCGGCTCCTCTCGACTCCACTAGTCACGATGCATGAAGCTGCTCCTGGCAAGTAGTCAGAAAATCATGGGCATCTTCATCCACAATCCCAAAAAACCTCGAAGGTGAAAACCTAAGAAACACTCTGAGCATCTTATGTTCCTCTAACGGCATAGCTCTGCCCGTAATCACAGGTTGGGCACCGCCTGGTTGTAACTGGGCCCGAGGTGCTTCTGTTGCAGACTAATCATGTTGACATGGTGTTGGTGGAGCTGCAGCAATAGTTGGTGCATGTTGCATGCCTCCGAGCACCTTTGGAAGCTGAGTAATGGTTGCCTGAAGATCTGGAACCATGGCTAGACGATATGTCAGATGGGCTGTCCCCAATTCCATCGACTGATCTAGAACCCGAGTTGTTGGAAGGTTTACTGTTGAATTCAGGCCCCTCTCTCTATTTGGGGTGGTGGTGCACCCTATTCGATAAGAGAGGTCTACCCCTACCCTAGGCCTCCATGTGGCACGTATGAGCGATCCTGCAAAAAGAGTGAAACAAGTGGGATTCCAAGAAACAATAACACTCACGTTGCACGAACGTGATACAAAAGAGGGAAATTCCTAATGATGCCCTATAGCCTCCCATAGATAGGATGCATATGTCTTCGCACTGATCTATAGGACTCTACTAGGTATTAGCTCTTTACAAATGAGATCGGTGAATCTGGGCTATATACCAACTTGTCACGACCCGATTCCTCGAGTCATGATGCCACCTACTATAACTCACTACTAGGTACTCGTAACCAGAATTACAAGTAATGAGTATAAGGGTATAACTAAGCAGAACTAACACTAGACATTAAAAAAAATTGAAGCAAAAGCAAGAAAAAATTTATACACAATAGAATCCCTCTTATAACTTGGAAGTCATAGGTAAAGAGATGTTTAATATGAAAATACAAGTCCCAAAAGTGGACCACAACAAGCCGTCTCAAAGGCAAAAGACTAGCTAAACATATTAACATAAGGAAACATTTGATCCAGGACGCCAAGAGCTCACCCTCATCTCGGATTCCCAAAAGCTACAAAGATGGCACCAACAATCATTATTGGTAGATAGTATAAGGACCTATATCACGAAGAAGATGCAGAGTGTAGCATCATTACCAAAACAAAGGTACTCAATAATAAGGAAAGATAGAATCTAGACATAAACAGAGTTCAAAGTGGATATGAAAGAAATCACACTAGCATAACGAAAGTAAATCTATGTGCATCTACCTAAACATAACTAAACCCCCATAAGCCAAGAAGGTACACTCATGCGCAAGTTCAAATAAAACCCACACGGACCCTCGCAAGTCTGACATGTACATAAAATTTCTAAGTCTACTGCAAGAAGAGTACCACGAAGTGAAAGCCTGGATCCCTGCCCAAGTAACCATAGTATCCAATCAAATCCCAGCCCAGCTAGCAAGAGTGACAATCAATCTAGGCCACCTAGCCAGCCAGTCGACTCCCAGCTCACGAGTGATCCAGGGGCTTTTCGACTCTAAAGAGGATCTTATATGTCAAGGTCGCCCATCCAGTCCACTCCTAGAGGCGTAAACCGCCTAGCTAGCAAGAGTGACCATGGGGCGTGTCAAATCTGAAGAGGATCTCCAGTAGGCTTCAAGCCACCGTGGATCGATGTCTACTCACAAAGAATCATAAAAGGCTCCAAGCCTGGACCACTCCAATCTTGAGAAAGCACAAAAATTGTGGTAACGCATTGGAGCCACAAAATTAGGGATAAAAGAAAGAATATCTATAAAGTTGTGAAATCACCTAAACTAAGGCTCATACTATCAAACTCAAGTATTTTATTCCAGTCTACAAAGATCTAGTCCATCCGAAATGACACTAGAGACAAAGCAAGGCTACATGGATCGCAAGTCTAAGGCAACCCTAGTCTAACTCTAAACTAAGGCCAATCATGCTCAATACCAAAAATAACAATGCAATTAATACACAATAGCATGCAACAAACTTGCATGGTACAAAACCTGAAACAATGACA
The DNA here is from genome assembly GCA_036250505.1 of Solanum acaule. Classification (NCBI taxonomy): domain Eukaryota; kingdom Viridiplantae; phylum Streptophyta; class Magnoliopsida; order Solanales; family Solanaceae; genus Solanum; species Solanum acaule. The sequence continues at coordinate 3,835 of JAJOOR010029595.1, forward strand.
ATCAATCCTAAAACATGGTATCTAAAAATAAAAATAAGAATGACTAGGTACCCGCCCTCAATTTACTTTAATCAACATGTATTTATACATTCAATCTCAATCTAAATAGAAAGAAATTCATAACCTACCTGTAGGTCGATCGTGCATGCTCCAAATCACAAGACTGATGTTTTTTCTTTACGAACAACATCCCAACGCTTCCACACTATAAAAAAAAATAGGATCACAGCGTCAGTACATTCATTTATACTCCAAAAAACACATAAAACGAAAATAGATCAATTTCATAGTCAAACAAGCAATGTGTAAATTCATAAATAATAATGGGTAAATGAGGGTTTAAGATTAGAAATTGTTACCCAAATACTTCATCTCAAAAACCTTGTTCAAATTGCCACACCAAAGCTTCCAAAACTCAAAAATGGTGAAATGTGGTTGAAACATTGATATTTTGAAAGATATTATGTCTAGGGTTCCTCCGCGAATGCAGACCCTGGTCCACGAACCTGGATGGACAGATCACAAATGAGCTCTATGAATGCACCCTTTACTCCACGAATGCAGAGGTTAAATATTTGATCTCACGCGAATGTAGTCACCCCTTCGTGATCGCGGATAGTTGGCTTGAGCAACACAAATTAGAAATTCAGCCAAACACGAAATCATCTAATAGACCTTCAGAATTTCAGAATTTGTTCGAAACCCCTTACATATAAACCAAATATGAAAATTGACTAAACTCGACGTTCTCGACTCAATGGAACCATAAAAAAATGAATATGAGGTCTTCTTAACCCGAAAGTCAATAAAGTCACAAGAAATGAACATAATGCCTAAAATGTCAAAAACAAGCTCGGGACCTCTAAAAATTCAATCAAGACCTCACTTAGGCCTAAAATCATCCCCCGAATCCATGAAAATCGAAATTCCAATCCAAGCATCCGCACCCCGAATGTTGACCACGTAACACCCCAAAAAATTTTAAGCTAAAACTCGAATCATCCTTCGTAGTGAATAAGTTCTTACCAAGGAATTTAAATTTTCTTAATTGTTAAGGTCACTAGAGGTAGCATCTTGAATTCCAAAAAGAACTAAATTGGAAATAGTGAAATCTGAAATTTTGCAAGTTATGAGTTTTGGGTCAACTTGAAAAGACCATAACCCTCAGTACAAGATGATTTAGGTGGCCTAAAAGGTATCCAATGAAGGGTCTTTGAATTATCTTTCCAAACCCAGCAAGTTTGCTATGTTTCGATTTCAGATGAGTGAGATAATCCCTTTTGAAGTCAGGTTGTCCAGTTAAGAAAAGTTATCCGAAAATAGTAAGGGGTATTTTGGTCTTTTCCTTACCCAATCAGATTTAATTTATTTTTAGTAATGTTTTAGGGGTCTAATCCTATTAGGTTCAGTTTTATAATCCTAATATATGCCTAGGGTTTTAGTTGAGAATTCAAGAAGAGAAAACAAGAGAAAAGAGGAGAAAGGAGGAAAGGATCAAGGCGTTCCTCGAAGTTCTTGAGTTTTCTAGCGGATTTTCGCCATGGGTTTGATCCCTAAGAGGTATGTAAGCTTCCATAGTGTTGTATTTGTTCACCCACACGCCAATCATGTTAATTTCAGAATTAAATTCATTCTAAAAAGTTGAAGGTTTGATGTTCTTGGCTTGTGTTCTTGAAATTGGCTTACGTTCTTGAGTTTAGATGAGATTGATGAGTTCTTGAGGAAATATGTTGATTTTCGAGTTGTGTTTGATTAAATTCTTGTGTACATGTAGTGTGTGTCTGAACAAAAAGAAAAATTGAGAAAAAGAATTGAATTTAGGCGAATTGGGGTTAGAAAATGAGGAAGAAAATGTCGGACAGGAAACAGGTTAAAGGTCCACGACGCGGACCTATTCCTTCGTTGTGAAAATTTTCTCTCCGCGTCGCGGAGAGGTCACGGACTCTACTGTTTCAAAAATTAGTTCGACCAAACATTTTAATTCATCTCCGCGTCGCGGACTTGCTCCCCAAACACTATTTTTCAACTGTTTCTCATGTTTAACTATCTAAAAACACTCATAAACATCCCGAGATCTTCCCTATCACAAATCACAACCTTGAATTTATAAATCAAATTCAAGGTAGAGTTGAGAGTCGAGTTTTGAGAGTTCTTTCAAACATTTTGAGAAAGTCCCTTTGAGTATTTTTAATGAGTCTTCTACAATTTCTAATAACTTGTTTCAAGACTCGAGCATATGAGTATGAGAATGAGGAGAATCTATTTATGAGTCCACTTTCTCATCACGATATCCTTCATATCATGAACCATAACTCTTTAAAACATAATTCACATTCAAGAGAGAGTTAAGAGTAGAGTTCAAGAAAGTCTTTAAGTTCAATTATGAATCCTATGAGATCAACTATTGATTTGAGCTAAGTTTTGAGGAAGTAAGTATAAGAATGAGAAGAGTCGGATACATGAGTTCCATATTGTAATGTAAACCCTCGAGTCGAGTCGTTCATGCCCATAATTTCCGCATGAACTTCATAAATTGAGTACCTTTGAGAGGAGTAGTATATTCAAGTTCTAAGTATTGGGTATTAGGTTCCTGACCCTTTCGAGATTATATTCCTAATCATGGAACTATTACATGTTACCCATTAAGTCCTTAAGTTGAGTAGTTCATGCCCATAATTCTGCATGAACCATATGAGTCGAGAAACCTTGAGATGAGGTGTATCATTGAGTCCTTGAGTTGAGTTGCTCATGCCTATAATTCCGCATGAACCTTATGAGTTGAGCATTCTTGAAATGACTAGTATCATTGAAGTTCTTGAGTTCTAAGTTGTTGAGTTCCGAGTATTGAGTTCTTTGTATGGTTATTGAAAACCTTGAATTGAGTCGTTCACATCCATCATTCGACATGAACCCTATTTTTAGAAGTCCTTTACTACATTTTCTAAACTTATTTTAAGACTTGAGCACTTGAGTTGAGAAATAGTAGAGTCGAGTTCATTTTCTATAAAATGATATATGGGAACTAAGTATTCCCAAGAGTAAATGTTTTCACATTTAAAAGAGGAGGAAATTGAGATTTCCAAAAAGAGTTTTGAGCAGTTGCGTAACATCTCTTTTTAGAGAAAGATTTTGAGTAATAATCTCAAACCACAAAAATAGTTATGTTTTTAAAACATATGAGTTGACTATATTTTGGGAGTAGTATTGAGCACCGATATGGGGACGAGTTCAGATAACTCAAGTCTCCATAAACCATGTAGCCGACGTGCGTAGAAAGGGTCATACTTTTTAGATGATTCCTTAATGCTTTTTAGCATAGACTAGTGGATCCACTTAGTTGAGAGGTTTTATACCTTGGCAAAGTATAGGACATTTCTGGCAGCGTGGGCGAGACGTTGTATCATCACATAGCTCATAGTAATGGTTGTCGGTTAGAGAAACTCTCATAGAGTTATATTGTATTTTTATATACACGCTGAGTATTATTGTATTATTCAATACATTGAGTTGCTATCTATAGTTTTACAGCTTTTCATATATATTGCATCTTCTACAATTGATTTATCCATGAGTATCATGAGTTGAGTATTTCGAGTTGAGTATCTTGAGTTGAGTATCTTGAGTTGATAAGTGCTTCATTGTGTCGCGTACCTTATTGTTAAGTTTCACTAAGTTGAAAATCTTATTACTGAGTTGAGTATCTTATCCTTGAGTATTCCTTGAGTTGAGTAAGTTTGAAAAGTGGTAAGTATGTTTCCTTTTTATAAAGTTCAAGCTTATGTTATGCTTTAGAATTCCCCTTACATGCTCGTACATTCCACGTACATGCTCGTACATTTCACATACTGAGCCATTTGGCCTGCATCGTTTCATGATATAGATACGGGTATTCAAGATCATCAATAGGAGCTTCATTGATACCACTTGCAGTTTGAGTTAGCTATGGTGAGCCTCTTTGTGTCCAGAGGGTTCCACTTGTACTTTCAGTTATATGAGTAGTTAGGATGTTGTGGGTCTTGTCCTAACTTCCATCTTTGTTCTGGTTGGCCACACTCTGAGCAAACATCTGAATGGCGTTCCGGAACTCTGCATTCAAAACTTCTTGATCTGGAACTAGTGGAGTTGCGTTAGCGTTCCTGGCATTCGCATTCCTGGCATTAGCTCTACGAGGAGGCATGATCACTGAAACGTAGAACTTTGAGTTAGACTGGAATTAGATCATACCTTACGCACGATAAGAGTAACAAGAAAATGAAGATTTTCCTAATACACTTTGTAACCTCCCTCTCATTAGGTGTGGTGCGCTCTACACACCCATGAAAAGGACTTTACCTAGTGCGGTATTTCAGACATCCTAGGACACTTAAACCTAGCACTCTAATACCAAGTTTGTCACGCCCTGAGCTACCCCGAGACGTGGACGCGGGACCTAGGATCACAAGTGACCCCAAACTAACCCTGCTGGCATAATCATGAGCATACTAAAGATAAACTGAAAAATAAAACTGGTGCAGAAGCTAATAATAAGTGAATCTGAAATGATAAGGGATACCCATATACTAAAACTGAATATCAAATCTGAGAGTTTAATACAAAAGGAACATCAAACTCAAATACTAAGCTGAATCTAACTATGTCTGAAAATAGCCTCTAACTGACTAGAAGTGTTGGGACATGCCCCAGCTAAGTCTAGCAAAATTGAAACTAAAAGATAACATGACTATTGTCCTCGAAGAATGAGGACTCACCACTAATGTTGTTGAACTGGAGATCGTGGACCGATCTAAGTGTGATCTGGATGCTGAGAATCTGAACCTACATCACAAGAAAATGTAGTGTAGAGTATGCGTCAGTACTTGAAAGGTATTGAACATGCAAGATAGAGTAAAGCTGAAATAAACATATAACTGAACAAGCAATGAAGCAAGAGTATAATATGAACATGATATAGATACTGAATACTGAGCTAACAGAATGCAATGACCAAATTTAGACATGATGATGCTGCATACTGATTATACTGAAATGTGGTCAATGCAATGGAGTCTGACTGAACTGTGGGAGCTACTAATAACCGATAATAAAATCACATGAGCTAAATATGGAGTCCTATGTATACGCCCCATCGAGAGGACCCAATACACCCGACCAAAGATGTAGAGGCATGCTGGCGTGATCACTAAAATGATGTCCACATAGGGGACTTACAACCTACGTGGCTCGTAGTTCTGGGACTATATGGGTGACTGACCCTAGTCCAACTCGGTATTATGTTACTCCCAATAGATTAAGTGATTAACACATTATGACTGAATTTATGTAATATACTAGATAGTTAAAAACTGACATGCAAACTGAGAATGCATATTGATATACTGATAATGACATATTCAAGACTGAGGCAAGTATATCTGAAATACTTAAATATCTGACCTAGCATGTGTAATTTAAGAACTAAAGAAATACATAGCTAGGGTTCTGAAATTCATACAATAAACGAAGTAATAACATGATAATCTGATTTGGGAACATGTAATAACTAATTCATGATAACCTACTAAAGTTCTAGAAACCCTAGGTCTAGTTGATAATAGGGAATCAAGAATCTGACTGAAATCTAGGGACCTAATTGGCAAAAGGAACCCACTAGTAAAATCCCACATACCTAGTGACGAATTCCACAGAGAAATCTTACTATTTCAGGGTTGAAACTGATGAAATCTTGTTGCGTTCTTGAACTAGGGTTCTTAACCTCTTTTCTCCTCTTACGCTCTAATTTCTTTCTAAGTTTGATCAATGATTTGACTTAGGTAAGTTCTAGTTATATTTCTAGGCTTAAACTGACTAAAACCTCATAATTTAGGGTCTAAACGACGTATGTAAAAGGTCAAACGAATAAGGAAAAGACCAAAAGACCCCCGACTTAATTATTGTCGGAGTGACTGACGGACCGTCAATTGACTGACGGTCCGTGCTGGTCGATCGTCGCTCGCGACTGAGGTCTAATATCTGGGGCGTCAATCCATGGACACGGACCACGGTCCGTGACCTGACCTACGGACCGTAGGTCCGGCCGTGGGTCAACACTTCGCTGAAATTTTGTTTTGAGTTTTGGGGAGGCTGCTGACACGAACCACGGACCTGTAGGACAGACCGTGGGTCTTCCTACGGTCCATGGATGGTGTCCGTGGGTGCCACCTACAACACCAGAAATCTGCAATATGGTCTGTTTTTTGGATACGGGGTGTTACAAAACAAATCAACAGTTCTGCTTTATAGGAGGCTGATTTTTTTCAGACTACTCTTATAATGTTACTATTTGAATCATAAATGAAGCTATAGGTGTTAAAATTATTAGGAATGTTTTAAGTCTGAAGAAATTTCATTTGGTTGACAATACTTGCACTTGGTGAGAGCTTTAAGGTGTTAATATGGTACTAAATCAGGACTTAAACTTTCAAATAGCTATGTTTCTATAAGCTTAGCTAGATTCAGGTTACTTATGTTACTGATTGAAACAATTTTGAAGTTATTATCGATGGCAATATCTAAACTTTTATTGGTGGTATTAATTCCAATAGTGGAATTCAAACCAGTGAAGTATAGATATTAAGATTGAAAATAATACTATTCAAAGTTTACCTGGTATCAACAAGTCGACTGTGGGTCAGCTACAAGCGTCAGTTTTCATGTTTTTGACCTGGGTCACCAAGAAGACACAGTTTTAATGATGAAATCTTTTTGGTATTTCAAATCGGTGTTAGTACCTATTGGCTATAGAAGAGGTAGATCCATCTCTTAAACCTCCCGATGATCAGATCTCACATGTGGAGCTTCATCTACAACTTCAAATCAAATGCCTCTGACTGTCCTAGGAGATGAACCCCAAATTTGATCACTGATACTTTCGATCATTAATTACATAAAGTTCATCTTGGTGGGTTGACTTTTAAATCAAAGGTGGATGGAAGCATTTGAGATTTTCTGAGAATTTCATCCAAGCTTTGTCCCTTCAATTCCATCGGTAGTGTCCTTTCCACTTTCCTAATTAGTCTTTTTGTTTGTTTTGGGTTGTGTCACTTTTAGACCAGACCCTTGTAAATAGATGTTGTTGATTTTCAATAATAGGGCCTTAGAGCCCATCTTTGATTTTAAAAAATTGATAAAATACCAACTCATCATAGCTAAAACCTTTTGCAATACTTAGGTACATACTTGTATTTGATATATGTTCCTTTATTAATTATTTCACTCGAGTTCTTCTTTCACATACCTATGTTAATTTTCTCAGGAAATTTTGTTAAAAGGTCAACCTCAACATTGAACCTAGCACAACTAGGACGAGTTTTGTTTTATGTAGTAAAATCTATCTGTAATGACTTTCCAATTGTGGTGGCCATTGAAAAAATAGCCTCATTAATAAAATAATTAGGAGGTAAATATGGGAACCATATCCAAAGCTATTGCGATCAACATCTCTTCTTCTAGATCAAACGGAGGATCCCACTTCATCGTACATATATGGCACAATAAATTCATAGACATCATGTAAAAAGATGTCTTTGAAAGAAGATTAACATAGTCCTTGAGCAAAGTTGGTTGAATTATCCCATACTTATTTCAAAGTAACTGATACTAAATTTTTCCTTCCATTCATATTGTATTCGAATCAATCTCCTTAGCTTCTTTTTATTAGGCAATCCATTCACAAAACTAAACAACAATGACATATTGTAGGTTTTCTTAAACAATCATCTTGTTCACCTCCTCCTCCTTCCATAAAATCATAGGCTCTACATTTAGATATGTTATTAATTTCAGGGTTAAGTGATTGACTATTATGATCTTTGAAAAAGAGTTAAGGGGTGCTATATAGTTTAAGGTTGGATTGGTATTGGAGATTAAATTCGCAATAAAGGTGGTAGCTGAGGTTATCCCATGGCTGAAATGGTCATAGTAGCATCGAGATGATAATGCTTATGTGATCTATGCCAACTAGGGTTTGTCTTAGAGAGAAACCTTAAAGAGAAGACAAAACTTGTCCGTGAAGGATTTAGCTATTTATAACAAAAAGCAAATAATAATAAGGATTAACTGAATTCATAATGTTTGCTTTGAGTTTAAATATAATTAAAAATATCAAGTAAAATTGCTTTTCTCTCTACCCTAGGCATACGTGAGTGGTGAAACTTCGTGGTGCCGCTGGCATGGCGAAGGGCCGATAAAGGAAAGCAGTGAATAAAATCTAGCTATCGGATACAAAGTTAACTACGATTCATCAAAGAAGACCGGAGAAGTTGATGGCGGCAACGGTGCTACAGCATCCTACGAGGTCACCCAGGCCTGTGGAAGCGGAAACAACTCCATCTGCTATGGAGCCAAGTTCTCAATCATCGACATCGCAACAGAGTACCAATATGGAGTATCGCAGAGGGACCCCAAGTCCAATGGAATAGTGTACTGAGAAAAAAAAGGGTGTAACAGATCCGTGGTCGAATCTGCCATTAAAGAGTGATGGAATTAAAAGGGCAGAAGTAGGGAGTGCAAAGCTTAATACAATAGTGGAAAAGGCACAACAACGAGGGGAGGAGAAGGGAAAAGAGACATGGACAAACCTCTTCCAAAGCAATAAACTGGTTGCCAAAGGAATGACACTAAATTTTGTTGCTCCTGTGATGCTGAATGGTGAGAAAGTGGTGAAACTATGTAAAGAAGAGGTGGATTTGGAGACGAATAAATGGAAGCATTCTCTTATCTTGTATGTAGTAGGTGCCTCACCAACTATTGCAAGCCTTGAAAGGTATATTGCTAACCAGTGGAACTACATTGCAAAGCCTAATGTATACTATCATAATGATGTATACTTTCTAGTACGATTTCCAAGTCTGGAAGATAGGGATGCAGTGATGTACTCAGGGCCACACTTATTGAATAACAAGCCAATCATTGTGAAAACATGGACTCCGAATTTTGATTTAAGCAAAGAAGTCCTGCAAACTATTCCATTTTGGGGGAAATCCCCGAATCTTCCCTTGAACTACTGGGGGATACAATCTTTGAGTAGAATCAGTAGGGGGTTAGGTTTTCCTTTATATGATGACGAGTGCACAATGAAGGTAGCTAGAATATCCTCTGAAAGAGTTTTGATTGAGCTTGACATAACAAAAGACCTCCCATTCATGGTAAAGGTGGAAGACCCAAATGGAAAAAAATATGAGCAAAAAGTAATATATGAATGGATCCCTGCTTACTGTCCCAAATGCCTTCAAGTTGGACATAAATGTCCAGCAAACAACCCAAATGCAGTCCCTGTAATGTAGGAATCAAAGCAGCCACCTCATACAGAATGGCAAAGGAAACAAGTTGAACAAGGTAAGCAAACAATGATAGAACCTACAAAGAAAAAGGCCAGGTGTCTCAAGTAACTACAGCCAAAGTAAGTATTTCACCAATCCAAAATCATTATACTCAGCCTGTTGGACAGGAGAAGATAAATGAAGGGAGGTTAGAGGGAAGTCGACAGCTACAAGTTTACATAGATCCCTCCAAGTCATTGAAGTAAGCAATCTGAATAAATTTAATATCTTCAATGAGCAGATCACTGGCAAGGTGTTGAGGAAGTAGGCACTATCAACCCTATATTACTACCCATATGAAGCTAGTTACTTGGAAAATTAGTGGCATGAATAAAGTGTACAAGCAAAATGAGGTTAGAAAGTTGCTTCGTACAAATAATATAAGTATTCTAGCTTTAGTAGAACATAAAATAAAAGAGCAGTATGTGAAGAAACGTGTGAGGAATATTGCACCTGGATGGATATGGTTGGTGAACTACGATCATAGTGATAGAGGAAGGATCTTGATGATGTGGAACCCTGATTACGTTGATGTAACACTTGAGTATATGACTGCATAACATATTCATACCAAAATTCATATTGGTTCTTTGAACCTTAGGTTTGCTTTTACTGATGTGTATGGACTTCATACATAAGTGGAAAGAGGAAGATTGTGGACTGAATTGTGAACCATTCATGGACAACAACAAGGATCATGGATTGTTATGGGAGACTATAATGCAATAAAGTCAGTGACAGATAGGCCTATTGGTAATACTCCAACCGAAGTTGAACTAAGAGATTACAAAGAGTTCCTAGAAGATACATGAATGGATATGCTAAGGACTAGAGGAAGAGAATACACCTGGAAAAATGGGCACACATATAGTATTATAGATTGGGGATGGGTGAATGCTACTTGGATGATGACAATGACTCAACATGAAATTCAAATCATGGACCCTGGATGCTCTGACCATTCTCCACTATGCCTGCTAATAGCACAAGAGGAAGATAGAAGAGCAAGACCTTTCAAGTTTCTAAACCATGTAGCTGGTCATGAAAAATTTCTTGAAGTTGTGGATGAAGTGTGGTCTAGGAACTTGGGAAGATGTAAAATGGCAAGTATCTGTTGAAAAGAATGTTAAGCAGGCAATGAAGAAACTCAATGCAAAGGAATTTGGTGGAATTGAGGACAAAATACACAAGTGCATACACCAACTGGAACTATTACAACAGGACATGGGAACCCCAGGGCAACCCCGGGAGAAAGTTGAAGCTGGAAATCATGGAAATCAAGCAAAACAGACACTTTAGAAGTGGTTAAATGTGGAGGAAAGTATAATCATGAAAAACTCAAGAATGTAGTGATTGACGTTAGTGGATTCAAATACAGCATACTTCTTTACCAACTTGAAACAAAGGTCAGCACATAATAGAGTAAGTATGCTAACAAATGCAGATGGAGTGGTGGTAACTCATCCCACACAAATTGAAGAGGAAGTTCTTAGCTACTATAAAACTCTCATGGGATCATGTGTTGAACAATTACCAATGGTCAATCCTTTAGTAATGAAGGACGGACCTGTTTTGAATAGGGAACAACAAATGCTACTAATAAAATTAGTGACCAGAAGTGAGGTAGCAGAGGTTCTGAAGGGGATAAATGATATGAAAGCACCAGGCTGTGATGGATTCAATGCAGTATTTTTCAAAAAGGCATGGCCTATAGTAGGAGAAGACATTATAGATGCAGTTCAGGAGTTTTTTCAGACTGGAACCATGTATAAGGCCATCAACTACACTACAGTTACATTGATCCCAAAAATCCCAAACTCAGAAAGGATCACACAATATAGACCTATATCATGTTGCACCCTACTATACAAGATAATATCAAAGATCTTAACAAGAAGATTACAACAGGTGATGGATAATATAGTCGATAGAAATCAATCTGCTTTTGTTCCCGGCAGGTTGATAAATGATAACATTATTCTTAGCCATGAACTCGTCAAAGGATATGGCAGGAAAGGATCTCCCCAAGGTGTATGATGAAGGTTGATATGAGGAAAGCTTATGATTCTGTTGAATGGGTATATCTTGAACAGGTGCTAGAATGTCTACAATTCCCCTTACTTTTTAGACAATGGATCATGCAGTGTGTACAAACTGTTTCTTACTCTACATTGATAAATGGACAACTAAGTATTCCTTTTAATGCAAAGAAAGGACTGAGACAAGGAGATCCTTTATCACCATTTCTGTTTGTATTATCAATGGAGTACCTCACAAGACTCTTGAAACAATTGAAGCAGAATCTTGAGTTCAAGTACCACCCAAAGTGTGCAAAGATGAATGTGATAAAACTGAGTTTTGCAGATGACCTATTATTGTTTAGCAAAGGAGACCCCAAATTAGTGAAACTACTATATGACCTGTTTACTATATTTTCAAAAACATCAGGGCTAGAAGAAAATGAGGAGAAGAGTGTTGTTTATTTTGGAGGAGTGTCGGGGGAGGTACAACAAGAAATCCTACATCTATTAGGATTTGTACAGGGCACTTTACCTATAAGGTACCTTGGGGTACCACTTAGCTCCAAAAGAACTTCAATTGTCCAATTCCAAACACTAATTGAAAAAATTATGGGGAGAGTAAAGAGTTGGACCTCTAGATTCCTATCATATGCGGGGAGAATTCAAGTGATCAGAAGTGTGTTGTTCTCAATACATATTTTCTGGGCTCAGAGTACTAGTACTTTGAGTAATCTTGATTACTATCCATAGGGAACTTCTTTTGAGTTGTTAATGGCATAGTAAGGCTGGGGCTGTCCAGTTCTTGCTCAACCTTTTGTACTTACATGGCTCTTTAATAATAATAAAATCTGTTATTTACCAAAAAAAGAAATAATCCGTTCTTCATAATACTTTTGAAAACTAAAGAGTAAAATATTGCAAAACTAAAAACTAAGAAATTCGGGTAACTCCATATTACAATAACAGTATGAAAAGTATTTATAATGACCCAAAAAATTGGAATCTTAATGAAATCAAATTGCTTACTGACCCTAGCCACGGACTGTATATTGATCCACGATATGTCGATTGGCTTTAAATTTGCCGTAGATTCTGTATTAGGATTTCATAACTTCCATCGTGGATGATAAATAGAATTAGTAATGAATTTTCCTATTTAGCTAGAGAACTTATCCCGTGCTAATTTATGTTCTTTCAATAGTGCTTAGTAATAAATTGCAACTATATGCTATATAGTACCATCTATTTTTGTAATTAATTACAACTGTATGAACTTAATTAAAAAGCAGAACAAACACGTCTAATAGTCCCTTGAGAACCAGTAAGTACTCCAATTCTGCCCATTTTCACCATTGCACTGGCAAAATCAGCCTCGAATGGTGTCCCGAAAAATGGGCTAAGAAATCCAAAGTAAGAATCTACAACTCTCCTCGTTGTCTCATCGTTATATAAATTTGCATCAGATTGTAGTACAGCAAAGCCACTTCTAATATTCTGCAGAATTTGACTGTCGAATGTCTCACCACTGCCTCTGTCCATCGATAACCTGACATTAACATCTCCGTTTTGGGGGCAAGTGGACTTCAACTCTGGAAGAAATTTAGGATTTATGGATGGATCAGAACCTCTGTTGGGAGAGAAGTTGTAGAGCCTTTTGGTCATGAAAAAGCATGCAGTGGTACCAATTGTATGTGCAGCTGCAATTTATTCATTCATCATTATAAGCACTAGTCATGTTATAGCTAGATCGATTATGGCAATATGCATGTTTTCATCAATTAATTTTTATATAATGATTTTGGTGGTCCATCAATTAAATAATCACATGAATTTTAGTTTTATGGTACACATATACTTCACTTTTCGCACTGTAACTTAAACTGACTTGAACATATAATTAATGTACGTAATAAGTACTCCATCCGTCCAATTTTAGATAGGGTTTAAGAAAGAAAAAAGACTTTTTAAATTTATAATTTAAAATAATTAATATATATATATATATATATATGTGACTATAAATTATTTTATTAAGGTTAAAATAAATATTTTAAAATTAACTTATTTCTTAATATATATAAAAATGTCATTCATTTTATAAGCTAACTAAAGAGGAAAGTAAATCGAAAAGAAGTAATATATGTAGGCCTAGTGTTGTATAGATAGGTACCAGTGAGGAGCACAAGGTCTTTGTGAGAGAGGCCTTTCTGGAAGAACTTATTTTTGAGTTGTTGAATGGAATCATCAACGTCTGGCATATTATCAGCTAAAGATACATTTGAAACCAACCCATCTCTCCTTCCTGTTTCCACATTATAGAAAGGCCCATTTACCTGTCCAATTAAACAATTTTTATAGACAATTGTGACGATCCACTATGTCATCACACTATATAAGCATCACATAAGTGTCACATGATATAAACTTGTGCATACGGAGGCTTACAAAGGAACAAAGCTGCTAGTCTAGAAGGTTCTAGAGAAATGTGAGAATTTCTCATAGTAGAACCTAGAATATCATAAAATTTATATGGAAGGTCCTTAGAAAACTCTAAGCACGTAAAAGGATTATTTTGTAAATATGTAGAGACTTATTTAATAATTATCATTTACATATTAACCCCTAAAGTTAATAGTATAAACAGAAGAACATCAACCAAAAATCAACAAAGTTAGTTCTCTGCAACACAATTCTTCTTACAATCTTTTGTAATCTCTTTTTCATTTTCTTAGCGATTTCTAGAGTTTTAGGCTGACATGGCATAGCAAAATTGTGAACAAGTGGGGCAAGAACATGAGTAAGTTGTCAATTACCGCACATGTGCTTAGTTGTAGAAGACTAAAGATGTGACACTATACCTTACTTTCTTAATTTTTGTGTCAAAACCAAAGAAATAAATTGAAACAGACTAAGATTTAAAAAAAGTGGTACCAAGAGTATAGCATCCCTAGCAGCAATAGAAACAATATCTGCACAAGAAACAAGTTGAGGACAAACAGCCTCAACCTCTGCTTTTGCTTTCTCAATCACTTCAAATCCTCCAACACCTTGATGACCAAATGCATGCCTTTCAGCATTAGGTCCGTTTTCTATAAGAATTGATGCATCACACCCCTGTTCATCAATAATTGATCACTTAATAATTAATGATCACTATAAATGATGAAATAAATATAATTCATTAATTAATTAATTGGACCTGAACAAAGCAGTCATGGAAATGAAGTCTAAGCAAGACAGGAGCTATATTTTTGTTGGAGGCAGCAACTTTATTGACAACACCACTCACAATGGATTCAACATTTGGGCATTTTTTGTCATAGAAACCAACTTTGAGCTGCCCATGTGAAATCTCTATTTGATTACTCAAAATTAGGATCATCACAAAAATCATCATTCCCATTTCCTGTTTATAAAGGGTATTTGAGTAAATAGAAGGTCAAGAAGCAGAAGCTTAGTGTAAGAATTAATGTGTTTTCTCAATGCAAGTTTTGTTTATATGAAGGAAAAATCTCAACTATATTTTCTTTTTCTCTTAATTAATAAGACACAGTTGAGCAGCTTAACCAGTCTGTATCATGGTCATGTCTGTTTTAGCATAAAGGGCTTGATTGACATTACAAATTTTCTGCAATTCATAGCTGCAAATGTGAATCAATAGCCCTTCTTTTTTGCTTTGTCTCTCATGCAATGTGGGGTCCACTTCAGAGAATAATATTATTTCTTCTGTTTCAATTTATATGAGCTAGTTTGACTTGATACGGAGTTTTGAAAAAAGAGAAGAAAATTTTTGAAATTTGTGGTTTAAAATGACTTAAAGATAATTGTGTAACTAGAAATCATTTCATTAAGAGTAAATTAATATTTTAATATTAAATTATTATTAAATATAAAAATCTGTCATTTTTTGAGACCGACTAAAAGATAAAGTAAACCAAATAAATTGGGAAAGAGTGAGTATTATATACTTTTAGTGAAGGTACTTCTCGGGAAATATGTGGACTCCACTTTAATGCTTTTTCCATTTTAAATTTATTATTTACTTTTATTTTAATTTGTTATATATTTTAAGATTATATCAAAAATATTATAAATCACAATAATTAACAACTTAAAATTTGATTATATATTTAAAATTTTAGGTAAAAAGTATTATAAATCATAATAATTAACAACATAAAATATTTAACAATTTTGATTGACTCTTGAAATTCTATCATGACACATAAATTAGGACATAAAGAGTAACACTTTCTTTGAAAATTACGTAGAAAAGTATAATAAATTACAATAATTACTACAGTAATAATTTAAAATATTTATAAACCATATCAAAATTGAATTGACTATTTACTTTTTATCTGCATCACATAAATTAAGATAAAATGAATAATATTATTAAGCTCGTACTACACACGAGATTTCATATATCTGAGACAATTTTAGAAATAGCAAACCTAATAGATATAATAAGACTCTATATCTATAGTTTTGATAATTGCGCTTCATAGCTATAGTTTTATTTTCTATGAATGCTACGGTTTGTATATTTCTTCTCGTTTGTATATTTCACTTGCGAATATACAAATAGGGTAAGTATGTATACAAATTCTGTACTTTTTATTTGAGAATTTTTCAGAATCCCGTTTATATATTTTGTTTGTCAATATACAAACAGGGTAATTTATTTTGAATTTTTCATAAATCATATACAAATAGCTAGGGTAAACATATACAAAATTTTGAATTTACACAATCTGAAACCGAATTATACAAATTCTAGATTTGTACAAATCAGAAAAATTATACAAATAATGCTAATAGCAAGACTTGAAAATACTGTAACCGCAAATTATAATTTTCTTAAATAATAGCTATAATACCTTATATAGGCTAAATGTTGATAATTTTGTATAATTTTTCTTATCTAGTATTGTTAAAATTAAGGGCCAGACCATACTTGAGGGGAGGTTTTCCACACAATTTAAGGTGACAGCAAAGGAATAGATGGCAATGCTTCAACAAACAAGTTGCATGAATGTGTGTGTGGTTTTGTGTTCTTTTTTGTAGTTTTATGGTCAGTAATGGATTCACATGTATATCCATAAATATAGCTTTTTTAGGTTTTTGTACCTTTTATGGGACAAAAGTTGTTTGTGTTTATCAGTTTTCTTTCAGTTATTAAATGCTTTTTTTATTTTTTTTCTGCCAAACTTGTATTTCATCAACTACATCTATAAATTAAAGCTACTGCAACAAACCTTCTTTTAACTATACCAATAAGGATCGTGGTGGAGTGGTATACTAACAAGGATTGTAGCTAGCGGCAAGTTTCCATTCATTCTTAATCAGCAGATCTCAAATTCAAGTCCTCTTAAATATGAAGTCGTCTTTGTTAAATAATGTTTTACCCTACCCAATGTGGGATCTCACACTAACTTTAACCAGTAGTGTATGTAGCATAAATCATAATATTGATCATAGCGGAAGAGTATAATTAATTTAGCAAGCTTTTACACTAAGGTTTAGATTAATATAGTTTATTTAGTCAAAATTTTAGTTAGAAAAGTTATTGGGTTCTATTCTACTTATCAAAAGTTTTTTTAATAATAAATTTTCGACAAATAATGTGCACGTCATAAAATTGTTTCTAGAAAATACACACAGTAGGACTCGGACTTGCATCTCTAAGGTGTTAAACTTGACCTTTAACAACAGGCAGAACGAGGCACTCATTGTGTCTTTGGGTTTAGATTAATATATATATACTAGTTTTGAAAACATGTGTGATATATTTGTCTTTTATAATTGTATAAAATTTATATAGTAGGTGAAAGAGTTATAGTGCTTTTT
The DNA here is from genome assembly GCA_036250505.1 of Solanum acaule. Taxonomy (NCBI): domain Eukaryota; kingdom Viridiplantae; phylum Streptophyta; class Magnoliopsida; order Solanales; family Solanaceae; genus Solanum; species Solanum acaule. The sequence continues at coordinate 21,065 of JAJOOR010029595.1, forward strand.
AAACAGAAAGAACTCATGAATAATAAGCTAACTAAAATACATTCTTAAAAAACAATTCGAAAAAAATGATGACACTCAACCAATATCAAGGAGAATTCTTATTGCCTTTATATTACAGATCTTGAATAAAAATATTCTAATTTTTTTTATCATTTTCTCCTATAAACTCAAAGTGCTAATTATATTTATATCCTAAAGATGAAAGAAATAAAGAATACGAAAATATAATAACCAATTACGACGTTATATTTGAAAACTCAAAAAGATGGGAATATAAAAAATAAAACTTTACTTATAATTTCGTATCCAGAGAATTTTCATCTTGTAACAATGACAATTTACATATTTCTCAACAAAAAGAATATAAATATGTATGGAATAATAAGGTATACAAATAAATAAGTTAGTAAGAATTTTTACAATTACAAATTGGTAATGAAAAATTTACAAATGATGCATACTAACCTAATAGAAAGCAACAACTACATTTTACTTTAAGAACTATTTTTCTATACATTAATTTTTATTTTATAAGATGCATAATAGATGATATTCTTGTTGTTGGTTCTCATATTTGACTTTTGAATTGAATGTGTACATAAATCAAAGATAGTTATTTGACTTTCCATTTTTTTTCCATTGATAAACTAAAAATTAAACATACAAAATATATTCAATCTGTGAAATCATTTACACTCAACAAAGATATTGCTCATATCCTTGTAAATGATTTTCAACTTATTCAATCAGGCATGATTCGTTCAAGAATTAATAACAATGTGGTGTTATCAGGTATATAGGGGTGCTATAAGAATGTGAAAAGTTATTGGGCAAAAAGCTAATATAAGGAAAGATGAAAGATATAAATAATTAATGGAATAACTAATGGAATTCATAATGTTGTAACCAAGGAATGTAAAAGGTTGTGAATAACATTTGCAATAATTAGTACTCCCTCCGTTTAAAAAAGAATGGTCTAGTTTCATTTTTAGTTTGTTTCAAAAAGAATGATCCCTTTTCTTTTTGGCAACACTTTAACTTCAACTTTCCACGTATGTTTAAGACCACAAGATTAAAGGACGTTTTGATACATTTGATATAACTTTAATTTAGAACCACAAGATTAAAAAGTCTTCTTTCTTTTCTTAAACTCTGTTCCAAGTCAAACTAGGTCATTCTTTTTTAAACGGAAGAAGTAATAACTAAAGAGAATTTATAATCCCATAAATAAAAATTTAAAGTGCAATAGTTAAATTTCTTATTAATTCTGCATTTATATAAATAAATAGGACTTCTAACTAATTTTATTATTTATTTAGACAGTTAATTAAATTTTAATTTAGTGTAGAGGCAAAATAGTAATCCAACTTTGCACTTTAAAGCTTTCCTTGTTGTGTTGCACGTTTATTTCATATTACTTAATATAAAATTTATTTTGGAAATGATTACTTTTAAATGATTCTGTTGTGAACCAAGCTGACTATAAGAGCCTATGGGCTATTAGAGACTTTTATTTGGAATCCAAGTACGGTGAATATCACTATACAGTGGTGACTCCCACAATGTATAGAACAGCTCTGAGTCAAGTTAGGCGTTTGGAGGAACTCATTCAAGAATATGGAATATGGAATCATACCAAAAACCACAAATAACCACAATGGGTATGACCAATTTTGTTTGGGCAAGTAAATGAGCTTACTATGTTCAAATGTTTCTAAACTAGATGGAGCTGTCGAAAACTTGAACCTTTTTTGCAGAATACACTACTTGTATAGGCAGTACAGCTTAATAAAGTAGTTGCATCAAGGAAATAGTCAAATACATGTGAAGTGTATAGACAACTGATGAATCAATCCCAGCTGAAATACAATCTCAAAATGAAAGCACTAAAGAGGTTTCCTAAAATGTAGGGTGTGGTAAGAGTTCTCATCAGAATTGCATAGATGCATAATGCGAATAGCCCGAGCATATTAAAGGTATATTGCCCCATGAAATTTTGGCTGTCTAGACATATTTGCCTCTATACCTTGCCTTTGAATCTTTAGTAATCTTTGTATCACCTGAGCCGTTAAGATGATTGTCAGCAGGACTAAAAACTGCTGAATGAAGATTACCTTCTTCTAACCACTTCAGATGGTTTTCCTTGAACTCCAAATGTTTGATCTTAGCTGCTAATGCAATTTCTTCAGTATATGGTCCAATTTTGACCATGGTTAATAGTACCCGACTGTACCTATAGCTCAGCAACTGCTCTGAGATAGCAACCAACTTAAAACAAGGGTGCTCTGGAAAGGTGGTGTCAATTGGCTCATCCTCTCGTAATACAGGATAGAAGTACACAAGCCGGCCACCCATCACAAGCATCTTAGCAGCAAGGTCAAGCAAATCATGCACGCATTCCACTAAGCTGTAAGGAGCAGTTGATGGTATGTGGCCTGTCCTTTTGTCATCAGGAACTGTATATGGACCAATCACTCCTTTCAAAAGCTTCCTGCCACCAGATTTACGTCCTCCAGCACGGACTCCATAGGGAGGGTCACATATAATGGCATCAAAAACCTAGAAAATAAAATTTAACAGTCAACAAAAAACAAAGAAAAGCAACGGGACCTGAAAAAATACCTATTTGACATGCCAATTAACTGTTCAGTTCAAACTGCCTTTGGAACTCTGGAAAATAATAAACCATAATTCACTAATGCCACGACAAGAATAAACTACATATCCGAGGGCATTTAACACTTTCCTAAGCTGCCTTTGACTACATATACTGATACACATTAAATTATTTCTCTGATGAATTTATTTTAATTTATTCCTTTTCTGGCATAAGATCCATGGAAGGCCACAAGTAATCCAATCCTCGTCAAGAATTTGTCTCAACATGAAGGCTTTCTCCTCTCCTTCTTCTAAAATAAGTATCAATGGAACCCAGCATCCTCGACGTTAAGTGACTATCACCTCCATTTGACTTCATTTACATCTCCATGCACTTTAGCTCTCTCACCATAAAAGACTTCTATTGCTGCTTTAGAATATTGTTTGTATGTAGAAAGCACACCTCTGTTTGACACAAACTCTCAGATTTCCATCTCCACTTACTTTAGCTCTCTCACTGTATAAGACTTCTATTGCTGCTCTAGTAATCTGTAGAGATCTATGAATTTGAGAGATCTCCATGAATAAGACAGCTATATCTGGGCATATTACCTTGAGAAAAGGAAAAAATTCCAAGACATACCAAGTTGGAGAATTTCCTTCTTCAGATTAACAGGTCAAGTTCTAGTCGCTATTTAACATCTAGAAAAGTTCCACATATGATGTGGAGATGCGCAGCAAACAAAACAGAGGGAACGGTATACGCCATCTACTCCAGAGACTTCAGTACACTCGAGCATCTACTAGAATTGCTACTACGTGATTGCCAGGACAAGAAAGTGTCAAATAAAACCTGGAAACTAAGCTTACTCACTCTAATAAAATTGAAAGAAGATTTAAACTCTAACCCATCAACTCTGAAGACATTGTAAACTGTAAGCAAACAATTCACCAACTTCTGAAGATCACAATACATGATTTCAGAGTACCGCGTCATTCTTCCACACATAAGAGACTCATAAAATGAGCTTCAAATTACTTGACTATGAGAAAATTCATCTTCAATATACACCATCCTCGATTGTCAATATAATGTAACTGATAAGACTTGATAATGACCTTGAAAATTAGAAAATTCAATCGTTTCTTTAACCATATCAACTTTGAAGACAGTAACAACATTATTGATAGTGAAAACCTGTGTTGCAAAAGAAAGGATTGTTTCAACTATATATTTTCCTAAATTTTAACTTTGTATAAAGCAACTCTTTCCAGAATAAACCTTGCTTTTACTAGAGATGTGCGAACCTTTGTTCTTTAATTGAAATTTGACTTAGTCTTAATTATACGAAAAATTAAGAAAATAACTTCTCCACTTTCAGGTTATTGTTGCATAAAGAAAAACATTAACATAAATCATCTGGTAATTCATTGCACTATGTGAACT
>JAJOOR010029596.1:0-19440 GCA_036250505.1 Solanum acaule
CTAATTCATGATGATCTGCTAAAATTCTAGAAACCCTAGGTTTGTTCATAATCATGGAATCAAGAATCTGACTGAATTCTAGGGACCTAATGGGCGAAAGGAACCCACTAGTGAAATCCCACATACCTGGTAACGAATTCCACAGAGAAATATTTTGATTTTGGGGTTGGAACTGATGGAAACTTGTTGCGTTCTTGACCTTTTTCTCCTTTCTTGATTATAATTTTCTAAGTTTTTATTAATGATTTTGACTAAGGTAAGTTCTAGTTATGTTTCTAGGTTTAAACTGACTAAAACCTCATGATTTAGGGTCTAAAAGACATACCTTAGGGGTTAAACGAAATAGGAAAAGACCAAAAGACCCCTGAATTAACTGCTGTCGGAGTGACCTACGGGCCGTAGGTCAATCTACGGTCCATAGATTGCGTCCGTAAGTCAAGCCTGCTCGACAGGCCTTCACTAAAACGAGCATAACTTTTTACTCGGAGGTCGTATTTTAGCAAACTCAGTGGCGTTGGAAAGATAATTCAATTATCTATCATATCATAGGTCATGAGACACACAATTCCTTTTGTGTTAAAAGTTATGACCATCTGAAGTTGATCCATCAAAAAATTTCAGCTAGCTGGTTGTTGATCCTCATCTACGGTCAGACCTACGGACCATGGATCGATTGACGGTCCGTACTGGTCAACCATTGATCGAGACTGAAGCTGGGCTTTTGGGGCATCGATCCACAGACACGAACTACGGTCCATGACCTGACCTACGGACCGTAAGTCCAGCCGTGAGTCAACACTTAGCCAAATTTTCTGACTGAGTTCTGGGGAAGTTTCTGTCATGAAACACGGACCTGCAGGACGGACCGTGAGTCCATCTACAGTCCGTGGATGGTGTCCGTGAGTGCCACCTGTAACACTAGAAATCTAAAATCTCTATTTTTGGATACGGGGTGTTACAGTTTAGGTGAATCGCAAGGTTGCATCAAAAATAGATTGAAGTATCTTCTCTCTTCAATCAAATGGCAATTCCAGCTGATACAACTGTTACAACTGATAGTGATCCATCCATGGCTATTTTTTCAATAATTGATCACAATCACCCACTATTTCTGCAACATACAGACACTCCAGGTAGCTGAACTATGTGCTATGGAGTAGATCCTTTAGGATTGGTCTTGTAGGTCATAGCAAGTTAGGGTTTGTAGATGATTGTTTCCCTAAATCTATGTTTGAACCAGTGTTGTATGATCAATGGGAGAAATGCAACGTTGTGGTGTTATCTTGGATTATCAATGCAGTTCGACCTGGACTGTTGAGCTCTGTTGTGTAAGCTTCTGATGCTCCCAAAGTGTGGTTGGATCTGAGAGAGAAGTTCGACACTGTGAATGGATCTAGAATCTTCCATCTCCATAAGGAAATTCACACTCTCTCACAAGGAACAATGTCAGTTGCTGACTACTTCTCGAAATTAAGAGACCTCTGGATGAGTATGATGCACTCATCCCCTGTCCCTCATGTCCCTGTCCAGAATCAAGGAAATTTGGAGAACATTGTGAGTACCAAAGGTTATTACAGTTCTTAATGGTTTTGAATGAGTCCTATTCTCTTCCCCGAAGTCAAATTCTCATGATGAGTCAAATTCCTACACTAAATAGAGCCTATGTACTTTTTATGGATCAAGAGAGTTAGAGGAATTTTATCTCTTCTGCTTCAACTAGTTCAGGAGCTGGTGCAATTGATGGCACGGCTTTATACAGCCATAGAGGTCCTACTTATACTCATGGATATGGCTCTTTCAAGGAAAGTTTGTCAATGACAAGTGGAGGTCCTACTGGTGGTGCTAGCACTTCTGGAAGTTACAAGGGAAGGAGGTCATTGTTGCAATGTGATCATTGTGGCTGCAAGGGTCATTCGAAAGATCGATGTTACAAGATAGTTAGATATCCAGCAGATTTTAAGTCTAAAAGGAAAGGTCAATCCTCAAGGAGCTTTGCCAATCAAGTTGAACTATCTCAATGCCTTGAACTAGGAGTTCAGTCAACTACAATTCAGCAGCCTAGAGCTCTGTTTACTCAGGATCAGTATCAACAGATCCTGCAACTGTTATCCAAGTCTGGTGGTAAAACTACAATTACTCCTTGTCACGACCCAGGGGTACCCCCTAGATGTAACACGGTGTACTTGACCCCGAAGGGGTCACATACAAACCCTTAGCATATCATAAACATAAAATTCATAGAATAATGTGGAATTAAAAATTTTCTTTACAATCGAAGTCATTCATAAAAGAGAATGGAAGACTAGACCTTTGTCTTATTTAGCCATCTAAATACAATCGAAGTCTAAACTAGGGACACAGCCCTTACAATAGTTCTTAAATGAAATATTAAAAGAAACTACTAAGTAAAGATACTCGTCCTTGAATCTTGAGGACTCACCAACTAGCAAGGGGGATTACCTATCCCAAGCTTGAATCAATAGAAGACCACCTTCAAGAGCCAAACCCTACACTTATAAAAAATGTAGAAATATGGGTTAGTACAAAAGTGCACCAAGTATGGTAGCCATGCATAAAAAACCATTGAAAACATGCTAAAAGGACATTTTGGTTGGAAACCATGCATATGCCATTTTGAACATCTTCCTTGGAAAATAGTTGGAGAACATACTAATAAAACAACTCATAAATAGTTCATCATAGCATAAGTACAACAACATAGTTATAAACATAGTCTCCAATCATAGGAATAATACAAGCATCAACATTCATAAGGCATAGTGTACATACATAGTCAAATACCAATACCAACTCATCATAATAGAACAATCACATAAGTGACCCTAGGTTGTACTTGTGCCATGCATAAATAGGATCCCATAACCCTATCTACACTAAGTACCACATTTAGGCCACCATGCTCATACTTATCATACATTAGTCTTATCCATAGTTAATACTCATAGACAAGGAAAGATGCGTATTCATTAGCTCATGTCAAGGAAAGTCAATCATAACAACAATCCAAATGGAGCATGCATTAATTCATAAATCATCATAATGTAATGGAACCACACCATGGCTACTCTCAAAGTCTACTTGTGTCATGTATGAGTAAAGTCCCATACCCTCACTCACACTAAGTAGATCTTCTTAAGGAGTCATTAGTCATAGTTCATATTTCATGTTCATAGTTTATAAAAATAAGAGAAACACACCATGGCTACTCTCAAGGTCTACTTATGCCATGTATGAATAGCATCCCATACTACCACTCATACTAAGTATCCCTTTTAAGGAACCATAACACATAACTCACTTTCTTGTTCATGTAGGGAAAATAGCCTTAATCGACATAGATCATGTGAGCTACATGGAATCCGGTGTCATGTAACCCCACACCAAAAGAAGGCATCCTACTTTCCTAAGGTAGAACTAAATGTATTATCTTTTAGGTGGATCCGCTAGCTAAAGACCTATGTGGGCACATAGTTATGGGATAGGGAGATTGCTTCTAGAAACCCGACCTATTGTATTGGCGGAGGAGCTTCCATCTCATGAGAATGATTTAGAAGACCCGACCTCTTGTATTGATATAAGGTCCTCTACCCCACTTTCCATATCCACTCGGTGCTAAGCATTATTTCCCAAAAGTACTTGTTTTAGTCTTTGAATTGGGTTTACATGTTTGAAGGAGTATTTCACCCTTCGTTCAACCCAACTCATATAATAGCTCATAGATTCAAGTAGGTGAGAATGAACTTTCAACCTTAGAATCATAGTTAGTATGTGAGTAAACTTCACACCAAGATCATGTGTTTTCATGAGAATGGACTTTCAATCAACACAATAGGATCATCATGGTCATGTACATTTCATCCATAACAATGTGTAAAGGTACATATGAGAACTATACTTTCATTAACACCATTGATACCTCATAATCATGTCTATGCATGGAGTGTGTGTGTGTGCTTGTCCTTGCAATGACACAACAACAACATTATCATCATAGACACTTCCCTCTCAAAGTGTTTATAAGCATATACATAACATCACAATCATGCATAATTCACATATATTTCATTCCAAGGATCATAGACCATGTAAATCAACACATCTAACACTCATCATAATAGACATGTACATAATCATAACTCAAATAGTTCATTTATTGCATGTATAAGCTCATATACTCGTATTGTAGGTCATGTGGGTAAAGTCCTTCCACAATAGTACCTTATACAATTCAACATGCATAATAGCTTCATTCTTAAAGCCTCAACATTTATAGCTCATGCATACTTGCTATTACCCTTAGGGCCCTAGAAGTCATTTTCATATTACAAGCTTTACTCTCAAGCATTACCTCACATGGTCATTATCTAAACCTAATTCTCAAGGTAAGCTAACCACATGCTTCATTATTGATCAATTGTAGTCATTTAGTTTCATATAGAGTCAATATCAATACTACTCAACCATGATCCATCATATAAGCCCTAATCAAGTTCATTCATGTCTAGAAGATTCACTTATAAGCAATTCATGTTTAGGTGATCTAATCTAAGGAAATTCATCAAGAAGTTCATCAATTTTAGAAGATCATGTCTAAACCCTCAATTTGCCTCTTTCATGACATAACCCTAGGCTATATCAATTTCACCCTAGAATCTTAGGTTAATCAAGAGTACATGTAGAATCATAATAAATTCATGTAATTACATCACAATCAACTCACATCCAATCAATTAAACCAACTTGCAACAACATTCTTAATGTAAAGAAGGATCATAGCTAGGATTGGGGAACTCATGGATTCTTGAAGAATTCAAGTTAAAATCATGTAAAATCAGTAACTCATTCATAAACAAACATAATTCAACCTTTAAAATCAACTTTGAAAGGAATCCATGGGGTTGAGTTGAAACCCTAGCTAATTGGGTTTTCTAGAATTGAGATAAAAGCTTTTGAAGGGGCTCCTTTGGTGATAGCTACCCAAGGATGAAAACTACCATACCTCAGGTGTAGAATCCAACCAAATTCGTATTGAAAAGCTCCCTCCTTCAAGCTCTACTTGATCTCTTTCTTTGATCTTCAATGGAGGTTCTAGAGAGAAGATTTTGGGAGGGAAGAGTAGTTGGGATTTGATTTGGGGTCTTGGGTTATAATGAATTAATTAGGGGTTTAATGACATAAAATAGTTTATATAGGTGTAATAAGTCCATATAAAATGACCCTTAATGAAAACTAATTAAAAAAAGAATTATTTGGAACCCACCTACCTTGGCCAAAATTTTGGACAGCAAGCAGGTGCAATCCACATCCCATGGACCTACGGACCGTGGGTGCATTGACGCCCCATCCTGCAGATCCGTAGGTGGTGTCTGCAGCTTGTCAACTTGGGGCCTGACCCACGACCCCCACCTACGGGGCGTGGGTCCATCTACTGGCCGTAGATGGCCCTCTGTAGGTCATACCAACTTGGCAGATTTTTGGTTTCTAGGCAGCTTTGGGGGTTAGACTTTAGGATCCTCCCCAAGGACCCTTGGTTGGTCTTTGGGGAGTACCTTGACATTTAACCTCTAAACTCCTCAACCTAGGCTCGGGGAACCATTTTACACTCCCAAACCTCCCACCACACTCAAAAGCAAACTCGTTAGGCTCTAGTTTCACCTACTAGTTTTCGTTAGGCTCTAGCTTGGTCTTACTAGTTTTCCGGGTTGTTACACTCCTCCTGCTAGAGTGGCTTCTGTGGATGCAGGTATTCCTCTTTCAGATTTTTTGTGTGCATGTGATGCTGGTGAATGGATAGTAGACACTGGAGCTACTCATCACATCACCTCTCACCTTAACACACTAGCTACAAGTACAGAACCACCTACTAACTCAGATAGTAGAGTACACTTGCCAACAGTGTCTCATATTGGTACAACTAGTATATGTACTAATCAGACTATCTCCAATGTTCTCTTCTTATCTGACTTTAAAGTAAATTTATTGTTAGTGTATAAACTCACTAAGGAACTTAACTGCATGGTAGGCTTCTTTCCTAACTTTTGTATCTTCCAGGATCTCTCCACTGGTCAGGTGAAGGGGATTGGTAAGAAGGATCATGAACTATACATACTAAGAGGAGGATCACATCAAGGACCACATCAAGTTCCAAAGAAATTGGTCAATAATAGTAGTAGAAATCGTGCTAGTGATAATGGTAGTAAATGTCTACTTGAGTCTATGTCCAGTTCTCTGTCTAAGTTTGAATCTGTTGATGTATGGCATAAGAGGTTAGGTCATGCACCTATTGATGTAATAAAAAGACATGAGTCTCTTAGCTTGTTACAAAACAAGGATCACACTCATTGTACAGTGTGTCCTTTAGCAAAGCACACAAAACTTTCATTTCCCGTAAGCACTAAGATGTCCAAGTCTGCTTTTGAATTTCTACATTGTGATATCTGGAGACATACAGAGTACCCACTCATAATGGAAAAAGATTTTTTGTGACTATTGTAGATGATTATAGCAAGTACACTTGGGTATTCTTGATTTCATCTAAAGCTTACACTATTGTTATCAAACAATTTCTCACACAGGTTAGAAATGTGTTTTCTACTAAAGTTAAGGTCCTAAGAATTGATAATAGTTGTGAGTTTTTCCGTCATGATTTTAAAACATTAGTGTGTGAACTTGGTATTGTTCATCAAACCACTTATGTGTACACCCCACAACAAAATGGGTGGCTGAGAGGAAACATAGAACCATATTGGATGTTGCTAGGGCTATCAGGGGTGAATGTTGCCAGGGCTATCAGGTTCCAAGCTTGTATCCCACATAAGTTATGGGGTGAGTGTGTGTCTACACCTATTTATATTCTAAATAGACTCCCTTCCAAAATCCTTGGCTTCAAGTCCTAATTTGAAAAACTATACCTACATCCTTCTTCATTATCCCATATCAAAGTATTTGGGTGTTTGCGTTTTGTTTCCTGTTCAAAAGTCTTGGATAAGTTTTCCTCTAAAGCAATTCCTATTCTTCAACTCAAAAAGGTTACATTTTGTATGATATTCATGCTCATTCTTTTTTTGTGAGCAGACATGTAGTATTTTATGAACATTTATATCCATTTAAAGATCTCCAAGCATCTTCTAACCCCATATTTCCAGTCCTAGAAGTAGTACTAATAGATGCTGACACTTTGGGTAAATCCTCTGTCACTTTACCCCTACCACAACTGAGGTCTCTGAGATGAGCTCAGTGGCATCATCTCCACCAATTCATACAAGGCCTACTCTAGATGTGTCCACTGCACTTGAACCAGCCAGGAGATCAACTAGACATAGTAAACCCCCTATATGGCTACAGGACTTTGTCACTACATCCAAAGTCAATGCACGTGCCTACCATATTACTAACCAACTCTCTTACTCTCATTTGTCACAAGCTTACAACCAGGTATTGAAGACCTACTCAGCTGTCTATGAACCTGCATCATTTCATGAAGTTGCTTCTGACCCTGCATAGGTAAAAGCTATGGCACTGGAAATAGCAGCATTAGAAAGTAATAATACATGGAGCATAGTTGATCTCCCACCTGGAAAAAAACCTATTAGTTGTAGATGGATTTATAAAATCAAGTATCTATCCTCACGGGCAATAGGAAGATACAAAGCAAGGTTGGTGACAATGAGATTCAGACAAAAGAAAGGCATTGATTTTGGTGAAACCTTTAGCAATGTGGCTAAGATGGTTACAATCAGGTCAGTAGTGGCTCTTGCAGCATCTAGGAGTTGGTACATTTATCAGATGGATGTCCACAATGCTTTCCTCAATCGTGATCTACTAGAGGAGGTGTACATGACTATTCCTAGTGGTTTTGCTAGACAAGGGGAGACTCACAAGGTATGAAAACTCCACAAGTCTCTATATAAACTTAAGCAGGCACCAAGGAAATGGAACATGAAGCTAATAGAAGCATTAGTAGATATGGGGTTCAAACAGAGTCACTATGATTACTCTTTGTTCACAAGATTGGTTAGTTGTGACACACTGATACTACTAGTGTATGTGGATGATCTTCTAGTTACTGGAAGTAATCAGAAGCTCTTGTGTGACACCAGACAGGAGACCCAAAAGAAATTCAAGATGAAAGATCTAGGTGAACTAAAGTTCTTCGTGGGAATTGAGTTTTCTAGGTCCAACAAAGGCATACTCATTTCTTAAAGAAATTATGCATTAGAGTTAATATTTGAATTTGGGCTAGGGGGAGCAAAGCCAGCTTGCACACCACTTGAGATGAATCAGAAACTCACTTCTGTGCAGTATGATGAACACATTAACAATGGAATTCCTGAAGGTGATACCATTCTTACATACACTACAAAGTACCAAAGACTGGTAGGGAAGCTTTTGTACCTTACCATGACTAGACCTAATCTTGCATTCTCTGTACAAGTGTTGAGTCAATTCATAGAGTGCCCTAAATAGTCACATATAGAGGTAGCTATAAGAGTGGTGAGATACATTAAAGAAGCACCTAATTTAGGCTTGTTAATGTCAGCATAAGACACCGGCAAACTAATAGCCTATTATGATTCTGACTGGGCCTATTGTGATTCTGACTAGGAGCATGTTTATAGACTAGAAGATTAGTTACAAGTTATGCAATAAAGTTTGGAGAAGGCCTTGTCTCTTGGAAGTCAAAGAAGCAAGAGACTGTGTCAAGGAGTTCAGCAGAAGCAGAGTTCAGAAGTATGGCTGCATGTGCAGCTGAAATAACCTGGTTGGTAGGACTTTACAAATAGTTAGGTCTCAAGATAAACCTACCTGTGAGAATGATATGTGATACTAAGGTATCTATTCAAATTGATGCCAATCCCATCTTCCATGAAAGAACAAAACATTTTTATATTGATTGTCACTTTATTAGAAAAAGAATATGTCAAGGGATGTTAAAAACTGAGCATATAAATTCTAAAGACCAGCTTGCAGATGTGCTCACTAAAGGTCTAGGAAAGGTACAACACAAAATGTTAGTAAGTCAGCTTGGAATGAAGAATGTGTTTTAACCATAAGCTTGAGGAGGAGTGTTGATCAGTGAATTTCACTGTACAAGCCATATGGTGTGAATCAGTTAGTTTGTTAGAGAAGGTCCAATTGTACATAGTTAGTTAGCTGAATATGTATCAGCTGAACTATAAATAGTCAGTTACATGAATGTAATAGTTAGCTGAGCCAATTCAATGTAACAGTGATTTTATGTTCTCTCAAAATATCTTCTATTCTCTTCTTCTCACCTAATTTCTCTGCAAGTTAGCAATGTATTAATCTCCATTAATGGAGCTTACACCATCATTAAAATATGACTAGAGACAACCAAGGGAGAAAATTTTGAAATTGAACCAAGAGCTTCCCAAACCCTTTTCGTGGGTGCTCTAAGTTATTAACGCCCCTCCGTCGTGAGAATGAACAGTGAGCCTAAAAGGGTATTTATAGGAGAGATTTGGGGGGGGGGGTGTTTCTAGGCGAGAACCAATGTGGGAAAAGCTAAAATATTTTGGAGTGGATAAGGTTTGCCAACTAGGTAGTGTACGATATCGCACAAAAGTTGACAGAAAATTGTAAAAAGGAAAAATGAATTGAGAGGATAATACCATGGGTTAATGCTTGGAAGCCTACACGTGTCCTCGAACTCGTGCTAGGGGTGCTGAAACGTACGAATGAGAGGGGAAGGAAGAGAGAAATTGAGAATTAGATTGGAATTGTTGGGTTCGTCGTTGGTGCGTCTGTTGCTGGGATGGAGAGATATTGAGAATTAGATTAAGCTTCTTGATTTTAACAAATGTGAAATAACTAACTAATTATCAAAAATAAGACTAATTGCAACTCTAATTAAAATTTAATTAATTTAAGGAAAATAAGATACATACTAAGTTAAACATTATTCTTTTGGAAGAAATGATTTTCCAAGTCTTTATTGAAAGTAATAAATATATAAAAACTATATATTATAAATATATAGAGATGTGTTTTATAGGTAAAAATGGCAAAATTACCTTGAAATTAATCTTGAAAGTATTTTTTATTTTCGAAAACAATTATGTCAAATTATTTGAAATTGAAGAAGCTTGAAAATTAACTAAATTGTGGAGAGTAAAATTGGGTGTCAACAATGAGGTGCTAGGGAAATTGATTATGTTTGCTAGTAAGAGTATAAGTTATATGATGATGACTATAGAAGCTAGAAAAAGTTAAGAATTATATCTTTGAAAGGAATATTCTATAATGAAGCTAGTATCTTCCAAATATAGGTTGTCCGGGTAACTTAAGTGTTCATGTGTATATTATTACTTAGTTTAGGGGATATGGAATAAGCCCACAAACTTAGAATGTTGGCCTTGATCTAATGGGGGGATGATAGGGAGAAGTAACACATCAAGTTTTATGAATCAAATTGTGATGCATTTCATAATAAGTTATGATGAGATAGCAAATCATTTGTACTCTAGAGTATTCTTCATATTCCAACCATTATAATACTCTATTCATCTCTTCCATCTTAACATTGTGCTTGTGATCCATACTCATGCACCTCATATAGATTTATGGCCATGCTCATATTTTATAATAGAAAAAAATAGCTTCAGAACATGAACCTCATATTACTCCATGAACCTATGACTCTATATTTATGATATACAACTCAGGATGCATGCACTCATGATTTATCAATATGCTTAGCCCTATAAACTCATGATACATTCTTGGTGACCAGTGAAATCATAATACGATAAGCATGTTTCAGTACACTCTTCTTAAACAAAACCTTACTTATGTTCTCTCGTGGTAATGATAGATGGTTATAGCATGTTCTATGCCTAAAATGCCTCATTATGTATTGTTTATGTTTCAAGTGCATGACGTACTCGTCCTATTAAACTTGTCTCTTCAAGATCCCCACTTATGAGTGTCGAAGTTATGGTAAGTATAAGTTATGATTTAACGGTATCTCTGTTATTCTAAATCCTTATACGTTCGTCCTTTAGTGACCTTCCCTATTTTGCGATAGTGTTGTTGATAACAGTTGAATGATGATTTTAGATGAAAACGTAGTTGTCTGTTATTGAGAAGATCGGGGTATGCTTATTTTATCTAAGTTTATAAAAGTAGAGGGAGGTCAAAGATCTATTGTATCAAATAGTTAGATAAAAAAAAGTCTTGGTATGTCTCTTGATAGTAGTCCTTGAAAATTTTGGCTTGTACAGACGTTAGGAAATCCAGAAACTATTAGATAAGTTGGTTACCTTGAAGTCCATGAAAATGGTTATAGTGATAGGCTTGAATACTATGTTGATAATATATAGATGAATGAATTATGCACTAGTAGCTTCTTAATTTGAACTTGAGGTTAGTTAAAGGGTGTGGTAAGAAGAAGTTGTATTCTTGGGATGAAATTTCCTATAATATAGAATTAGTATGTTCATTGTACGTGTAACACCTTGTGAGTTCAGGCTAGGCTTCAACATTTGAGAGCATGTAGTTAGACTGAGACTTGAGTAGATTTAGACACATGTATCTTTGTGAGGGTTATAAGCTACAGCTGATGAAAGGTAGTATTCAAGAGAAGAAGCGTACATAAGAAGTATTTTTACGCTTAAAAGTCAACAGGCATATCGCTTAAGGCATAGTAGAAGTATTCATACCTCATGTCTATGGTACCCACATATCATGTCAAGTAGCTTCGGATGGTGTATAGTCCATGTTCAAATCTATATTGTTCATAATTTATGAACTCATATCAATGTCTCATATGAATTATGCATGTCACGCCCCCAACTAGAAAGGGGCGGACATCAAGGATATAAGTAAGTACTTGCTAATTTTCTGTACTAAACTCATGACAAAGTTGTAGACTCATAAGCAATGGAACATATATAAGGACACATACTAAAACATATATAACAAAAGGGCCCACTAGGCTATTTTACAACGAAAATAAAACTACGTCTAAGAAGCCTCTAAAGAGTATGAACCTGATAACTAGTCGGGACAGGGCCCCGACATACCCATTCTAACATATGTACATACTTAGAAAAATGTAGGCTCTAAATATCTGATAGCCCTAGGTAGAGGTGGATCTTACGAACTGCTAAACTGGAAGTCTCTCATCTACTGGAAATGTTTGTTGTCCTGAGTACCTGAGCTTGTAATGATAGAATGAAGCGCCACAATAATAGGGACGGCAGTATATATAACATATATACTGGTATGAAAAGCAGACTGAATAACAAGTAGACATGTAAGTATGCTAAAATGAATCAAATATCAAGATAGGCAAATCTGAGCATATGTATGCATGAGACATAATCCGAAACTGGAATTGTGACGAATCTCAAGGGTCCACATTTAAAATTTCATGGCTTATTCATTTATATATATAGAATTCATATAGTTTGCCTAAGTGATATCTTTACTTTGTTATATAGCTTCCTTGCTCTTTGTAGAACTAACTGTCAGGGAATCACATTATGGCCTAGTGTCGGTGATTAGTGAACCCTAGCCCATTGTCACAACCACGCATGAAATCTCATGGTCTGGGTAACGAGGTATATCAAGGTACACCCCGCAAGGCTCATGTATGGTCTGCCCGCAGGCTTGTATCAATCAGGTGATTCCACGACAGGAAATTCCAGCTGACTCTATTTGAATTTTGTGCACAGAATAGCGTCGCACATAGTAGCCCTAAGAATACCCATCCCAAGCTACAGAGTAGGATATACTCTCAATTTCATGAAAAGGCTTATAATAATTAACTCATAAATCATATAGCTCATGGTAAAATATGTGATTATTTATGTTTAGCTTGAGAATCATACATCTAGTGACCTATACACTTACGAATAATATGTGGCCAACTGCTTCCTTTAAATATATGCAACATACACCCGCTAACTCATAAGAGTTTCAACTGAAGACACATTTAGTTCTATGAAACATATGGATTCCTTGACCAGAAAAGAGTATTATAACTCTATAGGTTTAGGACTCCAACGTGAGAGATTTTATAAAATAGGATAACTTGCTTTCAAGTATCATATAATCTCTGATGACATTTATCGAAAGAACATGCGACTTTAGGTTGTTCCTTAATTGCGAAAGCGGTTTTAGCTTTACATACCTTACTTCGGGACTTACTATCTTACGTCGTCAAACTCCTTTGCTGACAACTTTATCTACAACATAACACCATAAAAGGATACCATAAGAAACTAATCAAGAAGCACAACAAGGCCGAAAACACAATAATAGTTCACGAGTGACTATCTCAATGATTACTATAGATAAATTGTGTATCGCCACACCCTTCTCTTTCACTACTTTCCAAATAGGCTCATGACTTATTCACGTTTTCAGTATTACTCCTCAATCCTTTAACTATAAAGAACCAGCCCCCTTAATCATCCACAATTATCATAAAAAGTCAAACTCATGGCCTCCGAACACCATCCCACGAGTTCTTTGTCAACGACGTCAAATTCCTTTATAAGCTCATAGTTTAAGTTGGTAGAGAACTAATTACATCAATTAAAATAATAGGAGCTCATATAACCAGCTACATCATATTTTTAGCAATTTAGGCATTTCATCAAACACTTGGCGAGCAACAAACTTCAATAACTATAAGATTCACATTTTCTATACCTAGCCTTCCGGTTTATCGTAACCATCTTACTACCCCAATACTATATCCTTCACCCCTCATCTTGTCAAAACGATAGCCCACACACCCTTCTACAAACTCCTTCCTCACCAAAAACATCAACTACCATGGGTAAAAGATAGACTCATGGCTTCCTATCACCGTCCCGTGAGACCCGTGAATTATACTTAAAGCATACTTAGAATACTATTTATGGAGATAGAAAAAGATTCATACCTATATGTCCAAGAAAATCAGCCCCTGCCCCTTTCTATTCTTCAAGAACTATACTTTCTCCTTCAAGAAAACATTTAGCTATGTATATCTATAAGTCTATGGAGAGGAAGACACTTGATTCTTGAAGAAACCAACTTACCTTAAGCTTTGGATGATAACTTGAAGAAATAACTTGAAACCAGTCCTTAAACGTTATTGAGTATATGGGAAAGGATATCCCAAACTTATAATATAAAAATAACAAGTTTGGCCAACTTTCTCTAAAGTGCCACATGTCTTGCAGTGATTGGGAAGTGTGTGCGTCTGTCGTAGAATGAACATAACGTCTTACTCCGATGTCGTGTTAACTAGCGGTTTGTTTTGCTGGAAACTAGACTCAAATACCTTTAATTTGATAGGTTGTAGGTCCTCTAACTCATTATATATTAGGAGATATGCTCTTTCAAAGTCATCGGATAAATGAGATCATTTGTAGTATTCCTCCATAATGAACCTTTAAACTTGAATCTTTTCTTTAATGATCTCCTTGGCCTAAAACTTTTATTTAACCATTCAAATGACTTAATATAAGGGTTACATGGTATGCTTAACCATTTGCAATGATATATTTCCCCCGATATCACACCAATGCCTTGGTGTTTACGAGTCACAAATGTATTTTAAGTTACGGGGTTTTACAATGCATATGATTCATTCCCATGAAATGTTATAAGAGTTACCTTTTCAAATCTTCAAAGGCCAACGGAAGCCAAGTTCATATCCTTGTTTAAGTTTTTCATGTTTATGCTAGTTCTTAGACTTATAGCTCATGCTTCTAAATTTCTTATTGCTGATTGCTAGACCCATATTATTAATATAATTCATTTATGCTATTATATAAAAACATAAATAGCCCAAAGAAATATTTGTTCACTCTATTCACATGTTTATTCTAGATTTTATTTTCATTCGAGGATGAATGATTCCAAGGAAGAGATATTGTAACACCTGGCAACTCTACTCTTAGAATCTGAATTGATTTTCATAAGTTTATGAGACTGAACCGAAAAATAGTGGCAAGAGTCACTCGAAAAAATACTTAGTCGGTACGGATATTTGCTTTGATTGTGGGAAGAGTGGTCACAAGGTGAAGGATTGTCCTGTGCAAGAGAGAAAGAGTAAGGATGGTAGGCAAGCTCAGCCTAGTAGTTCTAGTTCAGGTTGTGCTCCTTGTTAGAATAGGTTATATGCTCTTTATACTCAACATGATCATTAGGATTTTTCTGATATTGTGACTGATATGTTGAAGGTGTTTCATCTTGATGTATATGCTTTGCTTGATCCGGGTGCTACATTATCTTTCGCAACTCCTTATGTATGTGGCTTTGAGATTTGATGTTAGTCCATAAATTATTTTAGAACCTTTTTTGGATCTCTACACATGTTGGTAACACTATTGTTGCTAGACGAGTCTATAAAAAGTGTCATGTTTCAATTTCTTATAAAGTCACTCAATTTGATTTGATAAAGCTTGATATGTTAGACTTTGATGTCATTCCTGAAATGGATTGACTTCACTCTTGCTATACGTCTATAGATTGTAGGACCGGATTGGTCACATTCCAGGTTCCGAACGAACCTATTCCAAAATTTGAACCTACTAGGCAGTTCAGGTTTATGCATAATCCTTAGAGGTTGTTTGGTTTGAATACAAGTTATGTTGGGATTAGTTATGTTGAGAGTAGCTTTTATTGGTTGTTTGATTTGTCATATTCAAACTTATATTCGTTGCATAATTTCTAAAAATAAGTTACTTGTTTATAAAAATACCCTTCACCTTATTTAGTTTTATTTTTTACATTTTCTTTGCAAGATTTAGTTATTCATTCTTAAAAATAATATTTCCATATTATTAAGCTTAAATATTTTTTTGTGTGCATTTCTATGATTACCGTGTATTTTTAAAATTAAACTTTCATCTTATTTAATAAAAAAATAAAACTTCTATCTTATTTAGTTTAAAAATAATTTTTTCATCTTATTTAGCTTAAAAATAAAACTTCATCTTATTTAGTTTTAAAATAAAACTTGTTGGAATAATAATTCAAAGTTCAAGTAGAAATCCTGAGCCATTTAGAATCTGTTATTTATGATATTTACTTATTTATGTTAAATTAGGATTTGTTAGTTAGGGAGATTCCTAGTTGTAGTTTACTTTGGTTGTTACTATTATAAATAGGGGTGTATTATTACATATTTTCAATGTAGGGAAATACAAGAATTTATAAATAAAATATATTCCTTCAAATTGGTATCATAGCTTTTAGATCATCGTAGAAGATCTTAGAGTTTCTGATGCTGGCGAGCGGCTAGGATCCATATATGCGCCCGTCTGGACAATGATTATGTCGACAAACATTGGGCGAATCATATATGCATGAAAAACATGCTAGGAGGAAAGACGTACAAAATTATTGTAGATTTAAAGAAGTGCAATCAAGCACAAACAGAAGACACTCTTCTCTAAATTACAAGTTAGAAAAGTAAAAAAAAAGTTAATGGGAAAGGCATCAACGAGAGTTGGAGAGAAAGTGCTCCAACACCAAAAATAAAAAACAAAAACAAAAAGAGTTGATGGAAAGGGCATCAACGAGAGTTGGGGAGAGACTGCTCCAACACAAAAAAAAAAAAGGAGTTGGTGGGAAGGACATCAATCTTGGAAGTTGGAGAGAAGTTCTCCAACACAACCAAAAGAAAAAATATTATGAGTTGGAGAGAAAGTGGTCCACCACATGGAAGTTGGAGGGCAGTGCTCCAACACAATCAAGAGAAAAAATATCGTGAGTTGGAGAGAAAGTGGTCCAACACTTGAAAGTTGAAGAGAAGTGCTCCAACACAACCAAGAGAAAAAAATATTGTGAGTTAAAGAGAAAGTGTTCCAACACTTGGAAGTTGGAGAGAATGTGCTCCAACACAACCAAGAAAAAAAATGAAAATTGAAGAGAATAACTCCAACAATTTGTAGATTGAAGATTGAAGAGACGTACTCCAACAATTGAAGATTGAAGAGAAGTTCTCCAATTCAACAACAATGACAAGAAGAGAAAAAAAAAGTATACAACTTTGAATTACAGGAGAATGTTGGAATAATAATTCAAAGTTGGAGTAGGAATCTCAAGTCATTTAAGATTTGTTATTTATGATATTTACTTATTTATGTTCAATTAGGATTTGTTAGTAAGAGAAGTTTTTATTCCTACTTTACTTTGGTTGTTATTATATATTTTCAATGTAGTGAAATACAAGAGTTTATAAATAAATTATTTTTCTTCGAAACTTTCATCTTATTTAGCTTAAAAATAAAACTTTCATTTTAAGTTTATTAAAGTAAAAGAAATTTTATTACTAAAGTTGTCTACATTTTAAAGTTATCTACATTTTAATTGATATATTAAATTTAATTTTAAATGAGTAATAAACTATTTAATCTAAAATATGTAATGTAGTAGCGGAGTGAATATTTTAAGAGAAATCAAAATATAAATAAACATAAGAATTAGGAAAATAAATTCAACATATAATATAATCATAAATAAATATTGTATTTATAAGAATTTTTTTATATAGAAAAATATATTATCATAAAAACAACGAATAATAGATTGTGAACGTTATTATAAATGTTGTTAGAAATTCTGTTAATATACATGCAGGGTCGGCTCTATGCTTTGGAAAATAAGGTTTTTGCCTTAGTCCCCCAAATTTCGAGGGACCCCCAAAATTTTTGGGACCCCAAATTTCTATCAATAATAAATTATGTATTAAAATTTATACAGAAAAATTGATTATTTATGATAAAAAGTATAATTTTTTTAAAAATATATTATTTTACCCATCTTAACATCTTTTGTACTTTGTTAAAAAATAAGAATTAATAGTGAAAAGTGTTAAACAAAGTTAATTACAAATTCTTTATAATTTCTTTTTAAATTTTAGTTTAAAGCATTACTACAAGCATATTAAAATGGGGTATACCAAGTCATCAACTTCTTGCATCAAATTCTATGGTTCTAACTCTTATCTTTATTTAATATTTTTCAACTTATTACTTATAGAATTATGTTAACAATTCATATAATAATTGTCTCACTGAAAGGATGTTTTTTTATGTTGAGTTGATAAAATTCTACCTAAAACTAATAACTGAAAAAACAATATTAAAATACTAATAATTTTCATCTATATAGTGTAAGAAAAATAAAATTTTGAATAAATACGTATATGAAGTTTGTTTATAATTTAGGCTTCGAATTGAAATTTAGTTTTAGACCCCCAATCATGTTGAGCTGCCCTTGTATACATGAATATAAAAAGTGGTGTATAAAAGACAGTTTTAAGGGGGTATTTTTGTTATCTTACATACTTTATACTAGGATAAGTTATCCTCTGATTACTAATTGTTAATTCTGAAATAAGTTATCTCAGCCTTGCAACCAAACAACGAATTAAAAAACACTCAAAAACTATCCCAAAATTAACTCAACATATCCATCACACCAAATGTCACATAAAATAGTATATAGTTACAAGAGTAATTGGATGGCATTTGAAATACGATTTTAGTTTTTTAGCTGCCACTACAAATGTATAATCAATTTTTTAAAACTATTTGAATCCACTAAAACACGTTCAATCTAACTCTTAGGGGTCGTTTGGTACAAAGATTAATAATGCAGGGATTAGTAATGCTGGAATTAGTAATGCAGGGATTAATACTGTAGGGATTAGTAATGCAGAGTTTATTTTTTATCAAGTGTTTAGTTCATTGTTTCCACCAAATCTTGTGTTTGGATTATAACTTCATAAAAAAAACTTTTCTCCAATTATACCCTTGAATTATTATGTAATTGGATTAAGGTAAATAATTGTCAGACAATATTATTTTTTATGGTCTTCTAACTAGATATGAGAAGAAAAATTTTGTTGTCATGTTTGCCTTTTTTCACTTAAATTATTTGAGGATAAATAATTGTCATCTTAGTAAATTGATCACTTACAAAATGTCAATTTTCAATTTTAAAAAAGATAAACTATCAACATTTAAAATTGAAAAGACGGTAAACAATAGTAAAATTGAATAAACCATCTACATTAACAAATATATATATATATATATATATATACTAGATGGGTATTGCTCGTGCATAGCACGGGCCCAACAACATGAATTTTGATGTCATTCATTTGTGTCTAATCTTGCCTCAACATATGTGTAGTCACTCTAAACAACCATAAATTTTTAAGAATAATCATAAAGCTCACAAGCACGGATGCACAACTTTATTCATGATAGAAGATGATATTATATCACACTTATCTATGTAATGACCCTCCAGGTCATTTTTAAATTAAAGAATTCTTTTCCTCGTATAGAGCATTCCTGTAGCGACCCCAAGTCATTTATGACTTGCTGGCACTGACTGTTCGATCGCCTGGTCGTTCGTTTGGGTTTTAGGCCCGTTTCC
>JAJOOR010029597.1:0-20827 GCA_036250505.1 Solanum acaule
ACTGCGGAAATATTTGAAAGTTGATCTTGGTACCTTGGCTACCTCTTGTCACTTTGCATTGTCATGTTGGTATCCTTTAAGACGTTAAAGACGCTCATATAACTCGCCCACTTGTACGGACTGTTTGATCACCTGGCACTCTTG
The DNA here is from genome assembly GCA_036250505.1 of Solanum acaule. Taxonomy (NCBI): domain Eukaryota; kingdom Viridiplantae; phylum Streptophyta; class Magnoliopsida; order Solanales; family Solanaceae; genus Solanum; species Solanum acaule. The sequence continues at coordinate 145 of JAJOOR010029597.1, forward strand.
TTGGGACCTTGTCCTTCTTGTGGCTATGACTTTGTCACTCTTGGCATGCCTCTTGATTCGGATCATTTGCCATCTTGACTCTGGATTTTTAGTCTGTCTTATGAATGGAAGTTGTCCATTTTAAGTACGAAATAGAAAGCCATTTTTAATATGGTTCTTGGTTCTCTTGATTATTGGGCTTTGACCCTTCTTGATATCGGGCGTCGGGCCTTCTTGATACTTGTTTGTGTTTGGTGTGACGACATGATGTATATATTGGGCGAGCCTTGTTATTGAATCTCTTGGAAATTGGTGCTATGAGCATTCTTGACACTTGGATCTTTAAATGTAGAACTTGATATCCTTAGTGTGAACTCTAGTTACTTGATAGGTTCTACAACTACGTGTAGATAGTAGTATGGGATGCTATCTACACATGGCACGAGTAGGCTTTGAAGCTGCCAAAATGAGTTCCTTAAGTCTATATGACTATAGTGTGAAGTCCCCTAAATGCATAAATGTGTCCTAAATGACTTTAAAGAAGAATGTTGACTTATTGTCTAAATGATTTGTTGACTGAATAGTTTATGTTAATGAAGTGAGCTACTTAGTATGCTACCTTGAAGCATGATGGTTCTTGTCTATAGTAGCCTTGAGGAACACTTAGGTGGGTATGAAGAGGTTGTATGGGCGGCCACTTCATGTCTCACTCAAGTGTGTCTTAGGGTAACTTTAGATAAGGGTTCTTGGATGATAAAATGAGTTACATGGTGAAAATGTTGAGTATGTCTATAATGTGGTTAATGTCTTATATGTTGGTTATGTTCTATAATATGTCTAATATGTCAATATTCATGAAGTTTTACTAAAATGGCATAGGGCATGACTTTCAACCAAATGTCCTTTTTAGCATGTTTTTGCATGGTTTCCATACTTAGTACTTAATTGTGCTAACCCCTTTCTTTTCCTTTTGACTAAAGTGTAGGGATTTTTGGAGATGTTGATATTCCATGCTTGATGGATAGGTTTCTAAGGTGTTTAAAGATGAAGACTTGGTGAGTCCTCATATATTCGAGGACAATAACCAACATGTTCATTTATGTCTTGTAGTTTTGTTATAGTTTTGAGTGGGCTTAGTCTCATTGTTGTATTCAAGTATTAGATGGTTTTGAGACATCTTGGATAAAGTATAGAAAGTCTTCCGCTTGCTTTTAATTTAAAAGGTGTTCTTTCGATTGTAAAGGAAGCTTTAAATTTCTCCTCTATATTTTTTTTGTATCGTATTTTAATGAATGATCCATGAGGCTTGTATTTGACCTCTTCAAGGTCGAATACGCCGATTACGACTAGAGGGTGCTCTCGGGTCGTGACAATGTGGATACTGAAATGAACTGAACTGAATGCAATGACCAAGTACATAACATGCTGAAACTCAATACTAAAATGTAATTGGGAACCTGGTCAAATGCATTAGAATCTGACTGTGGAGGCTACTAATAACCGACATAAAACCACATGAGCTAAATATGGAGTTCGATGTATACGCCCCATCGAGAGGACCCAATATACCTTGTCAAGGGCATAGAGGCATGACTGGCGTGATCACTAGATATGATGCTCACAGAGGGGACTTACAAATCTATGGGGGCACGTTGTTCTGGAACTATGAGGGTGACTGACCCTACTCCCAACTGAATATATGTACAATACAACATAATCGAAACATAATGGATAGCTCACTGTTCCGACATGCTAACTGAAAATGCTACATTAATGTACTAATAATGAAACATTTGGAGACTGAGGCATGTATATCTTGCTTAAACTGACCTAGTAAGTGTAATTCATGAACTAAATGAATCTACACAACTAGGGTTCTGAATTTCATGCAAGGAACTAAGCAACAATGTTACAACAACATGAAAATCTGATTAGGAATATTCTAATAACTAATTCACAATAATTTCTAACATTCAAGAAACCCTAGGTCTAGATAATATGAAGGGAATCAAGAATGTGACTGAATTCTAGGGACCTAATGGGTGAAAGGAACCCACTGTGAAATACCACATACCTGGTGACGAATTGACTAGGGTAAGTTCTGATTAAGTTACTAGGCTAAAACTGACCAAAACGACGCAGTTTAGATGTTAAACGACATAGTTTAGGTGTCCAACGCATAGGGAAAAGACCAAATGACCCCTGACTTAAAAGTTATCGGGGCCACCGACGGGCCTGATCGATGGACCGTGGACAGACCTACGGTCCGTACTGGTTATCCGTCGTCTGGTGTCTGGGATTGGAAGTTGAGGATCTGGCCCACGGCCCTGGACCACGAACCGTGGTTTGACCTACGGTCGATAGGTCCTGGTGTAAGTTGACCCTTAGCTAAATTGTTCTGGGGTTCTGGGGAGGGGGTTGCAGGTGGCTAACCACAGACCCCACCTATGGTCCGTGGGTCCCCCTACGGTCCGTAGGTGGCATCTGCAACTTCTGAAAAATCTGCTGGTTGGTCTTTCTAGGATACGGGGTGTTACATTATCTCCCCCTTAAGAAAATTCATCCTCGAATGAAGACTAAACTAGTTGAATATGGAGGAAAAAAGCTGCAATCCTTACCACTAAGTACTGGAAATTAAAATCTGACTGAACTAAGTTCCAAGAACATGCAAATACGCTGAAAATGGAAGTATAACTAAAGGAACATGATACTGATACTGAATTCATGAAAGAGTAAACTGGGTAATTGGAGAGGAACTATTACCTCAAGTTGGAATGGTATCGGAAGGAAATAGATGAGGATACTTGGCCTTCATGGCTGCTTCTGCTTCCCAAGTAGCTCCATCTACGAACTGACTCCTCCACAAAACCTTAACTAAAGCGACCTCTTTGTTTCTCAACCTTTGAACCTGACGATCGAGAATTTCAACTGGCACCTCTTCATAAGTGAGGCTATCATTCACAACCACACTTTCTAATGGCACTATAGATGCTGGATCACCCACACACTTCTTCAACAACGAAATGTGAAAGACCGGAAGGACGGCGGCTAGTTCTGCTGGCAACTCTAACTCATAAGCCACTTTACCAATCCTTTTCAAGATCCTGTAAGGACCTACATACCTAGGACTGAGCTTCCCTTTCTTGCCAAATCTCATCACCCCCTTCATAGGTGACACTTTGAGGAAAACCCAATCATCAATCTCAAACTCTAAGTCCCTCATGCTCATATCTGCATAAGACTTCTGACGACTCTGAGCAGTCTTAAGTCTATCTCTGATGAGCTGAACTTTTTCCATAGCATTATGAACCAAATCTGGCCATATCAAGACTGCTTCACCTACTTCAAACCAACCAACTGGAGATCTACATCTACGCCCATACAATGCCTCATAAGGGGCCATCCGAATAGTAGAATGATAATTATTATTGTAGGCAAACTATATAAGAGGAAGGTGATCATCCTAACTACCCTTGAAGTCGATCACGCAAGCTCTCAACATATCCTCTAAAGTCTGAATTGTACGATCTACTTGACCATTTGTCTACAGATGAAATGATGTGCTAAGATTTACCTGGGTACCAAGACCTTTCTGAAATGACTTCTAGAAATGAGATGTAAACTTAGGACATCTATCTGAAATGATGGACGAAGGAACCCATGCAACCTGACTATATCGTTAATGTAAAGCTTAGCGTAGTCCTCCGCCGAATCTATAGTCTTAACAGCCAAAAAGTGAGCGGACTTAGTAACTCTGTCTACTATTACCCGAATGGAATCATGTTGCCTGGGAGTACGGGGTAAACCTGTAATGAAGTCCATGTTGATCACTTCCCACTTCCATGTAGGAATGTTAATCTCTTGAATCATACCTCCTGGTTTCTGATGTTCTACCTTCACTTATTGACAATTAGGGCACTTAGCCACAAAATCTGCTATATCCCTTTTCATACCATTCCACCAAAAGACTTTCCGCAGATCACGGTACATCTTAGTAGCACCCAAATTAATAGAATACCTGGAATTATGGGCTTTTAAGGATTTGTTGTCTCAACTCACCCACCTTAGGAACACACATAAATGACCCTGGTAGCGAAGCACGCCATCTCCCCCTTGGGAGAAAACCTCAACTTTATGTTGATGAACTGCACCCTTTAATTGAAGTAATATAGGATCACTGTCTTGCTTTTCCTTAACCTCCGCTACCAATGAAGATTCTGACACATTCTAAACTGTTACACCGTCATCTAATATGTTCATAAGGCAAACTCCTAAGCGAGCAAGTCGGTGAACATCTTTTGCCAAATCATTATTTTCTTCCTCAACATGTGCTACACTACCCATAGATAGTCTGCTAAGAGCATCAACTACTACATTGGCTTTACCAGGATGGTAAAGCACATTCATATCATAGTCCTTGAGGAATTCAAGCCATCTCCTATGGCGAAGATTTAACTCTTTCTGGGTGAAAACATACTGAAGGCTTTTATGGTTTGTGAACAAATCTACGTTAAAACCATACAAGTAATGTCTCCAAATCTTTAGGGAAAATACTACGGCTGCAAGTTTGACGTCATGAGTTGGATAGTTCTTCGCATGCACCTTAAGTTGTCTAGAAGCATAAGTTATAACCTTACCTAGCTGCATCAACACACAACCCATGCCGACTCTGGATGCATCACAATAGATCACATAACCGTCTGAACCCTCTGGTAGAGTCAAAACAGAAGTTGTAGTCAACCTAGTTTTCAGTTCTTAGAAGCTCTTCTCACACTCATCTGACCACTGGAAATTGACCTTTTTCTGACTTAACTTAGTCAGTGGAGAAGCTATGGATAAAAATCCTTCCACGAACATTCTGTAATAACCAGCCAAACCCAAGAAACTTTTGATGTCTATAGGAGAGGTAGGTCTGGGCCATTACTTCACTGCCTCTATTTTCTGAGAATCCACTTGGATCCCTTCTCTAGACGCTATATGCCCAAGGAAACAACTGATTGTAACCAAAACTCACATTTGCTAAACTTAGCGAATAACTGGTGATCTTTGAGAGTTTGCAGGACAACCCTCAAATGAGTCGCATGTTCTTCCTCATTCTTAGAGTAAATAAGGATATCATCAATAAAGACGATAACGAACAAGTCCAAATACTGTTTGACCACTCTATTCATCAAATCTATGAAAGTTGCAGGAGCATTGGTTAGTCCAAATGACATAACTACAAATTCATAATGACCATATCGAGTTTTGAAGGCTATTTTTAGGATGTCACTATCTCTGACTTTGAGCTGATGATAACCAGATCTAAGGTCTATCTTCGAAAAATGACTAGCACCCAATTGCCTCTACGTCGGGCAAATTTGGTTAATTAATGTGTGTATTCGCGATAATCTCATTTCTTTCGACGAAGAAGGGGGGTTGGTCGAACAAGTCATCAATCCTGGGGATAGGGTACTTATTCTTAATTGTGACTTTGTTCAACTGCCGATAGTCAATGCACATCCTGAGAGAATCATCTTTCTTTTTCACAAACAACACCGGTGCACCCCATGGGGAAATACTAGGTCTAATGAATCCCTTATCTAGAAGGTATTTCAACTACTCTTTCAATTCCTTAAGCTCATTTGGAGCCATTCTGTAAGGAGGAATAGAAATAGGGTGGGTATCTAGAAGGAGATCAATTCCGAAGTCGATTTCCCTTTCGAGAGGAATTCCGGGAAGATCTTCTTGAAATACTTCTGGAAACTCATTTACTATAGGAACTGACTCAAGAGTTGGGGTTTCGGAGCTTGAATCCTTAACCCGAACTAGATGGTAGAGATACCCTTTAGAGATAATCTTTATGGCCTTAAGGTAAGAGATAAATCGACCCATAGACACTGACCTACTACCCTTCCATTCTAAGATTGGCTCGTCTGGAAATTAGAAACGAACGATTCTAGTTCTACAATCGACTGAGGCATAACAAGAATGTAATCAATCCATGCCTAGAATGATATCAAAGTCTACCATTTCTAACTCTACAAGATTTGATGAGGTAACTTTCTGAGAGACTGTGACAGGACAATTTCTATATACCCGTCTAGCTATAACTAGGTCACCAACTGGAGTAGAAATTAAGAAGGGCTCTGGAAGAGTTTCTGGACTAACACCAAAGTTCACTACTATAAGGAGTTACAAAGGAAAGAGTATCCTCTGGATCTAACAGAGCATAAACATCTGAATGAAAGACACGTAACATACCAGTGACCACATCAGGAGAATCTTCCTAGTTCTGGCGAGCCTGGAGAGCATACAACCTATTATGGCGCTGACCGCCACCTGTACCAGATGAAGCACCTTGCTGAGTTGGGCGACCTGCTAGTGCTGTTGGAGCTATAGACTGAGCCATACTATTGTTACCTCCTAGTCCCTGTTTAGAAGAAGGGCAATCCCTCAACATGTGACCAGCCTGACCACACCCAAAACATCATTCATTTCTAATAAGACCCTCTCCCGGATGGTTCTTACCACACTTTGGACAAGTTGGGTAGGTTCTGGTACCTGAAACACTCCCCTGAGACTTAGAGCCTTATGCCCTACTTTTCTGATCCTGTCAAAACTGGGAGGATGAAGCACTAGCTGATGAAGGTGATGGAGCTGAAGATTTATGCTTAAACTGTGAGCAATTTCCACCACCTGGTTTTTTCTGAGAGTACTCATAGTTGCCTATTCTAGCCTTTTTGTTGTCCTTAGCTAGTTCTCTGAGCTTATCTCCCTCAACCTGCTGAGCATGAGTCATGAGCCTAGAGATACTCATATCCTCTAACAACATAGAATTTTTGCACTGTCTTCACCAAGTCAGATACCCCAAATAGGAACTTACTCATTTGTGCCCTGGGATCGGCAACCATATATGGAGCATACCTAGAGAGCTGGGTGAACTTAAGTCCGTACTCTTGGACTGACATAGAACCTTGTCTCAAATTCATAAATTCATGAGCCTTGGCCTCCCTCAACTCTCTTGGGAAGAACATGTCCAAAAAAGCTTTGGTAAAACACTCCTAAGTCATAGGAGCTGCATTCTCACCTCTATTTTCCTTCCACTGTGTGAACCATATGTGAGCCACATCCTTAAACTAGTAGGATGCTAACTCTACCCTATCATTTCCAGTCACTTACATCACTCCAAAGATTTTCTTGACCTCATTAGTGAAGCTCTAAGGGTCCTCACCACCTTGCGACCCTAGAAACTCAGGCAGATTCATCCTAACAAAATTACGGACCCTAGCTGCCACTGATCCACCACTAGCATTTGTAGGAACTAGAACCTGCTGATTGTTCTGGTTGGCTACACTCTGGGCCAAAAGTTGGATAACATTCTAAAACTCTGCATTTGAAACCTCATGGTCTGGGACTGGAGGAACTGTGTTAGCGTTGCGGGCATTCACATTCCTTGCGTAAGCTCTACGAAGAGGCCTAATTTGAAATGCATAACGATGAGTTAGAAAGTAGATCATACCCACGCATGATACGAATAGCAAGAAAGTGAAGTTTTTCCTAAAACACTTCGTAGCCTCCCTCTCATTAGATGTGGTGCACTTCACACCCATGAAACTGACTCTAATTAGTGTGGCTTTTCAGACATCCTAGGACACTTAAACCTAATGCTCTGATACCAAGTTTGTCACGCCTCGAGGCTACCCCCTTGAAGTAAATACGGGACCTAGGATAACGAGTGACCCCAAGCTAACCTTGAGCTAGCATATCATAAGCATACTGATAATAACTGAATAAAATTTAAACTATGCAGAAGCTTCAAACAATAGTTAAATAAAAGATTGGGAATACCCAATACTGATCTGAATATTAAAGACTATGAGTTTAATGACAACTGAAATATCAAACTCTTAGCTAAAAGTGAATCTAACTATGTCTGAATAAAAGCCTCTAACTGACTAGAGATGTTGGGACATTCCCCTAGCTAACTCTAGTAAATCTGAAATTGAAAGACTGAAAATAATAGAAAACATGTCTATGTCCTCGAAGAATGAGGACTCACCACTGATACTACTGAACTGGAGAACGGGAATTGATTTATGCACGATCTGAATGCTGAGGACCTGAACCTACATCACGAGAAGATGTAGCGTAGAGTACAATACAACATAATCAAAACACAACCGAATAGGGTACAATACAACATAAGTGAAACATAATGGATAGCTCACTGTTCTGACATGCTAACTGTAAATGCAACATTAATGTACTGATAATGAAACATTTGGAGACTGAGGCATGTATATCTTGTTTAAACTGACCTAGCAAGTGTAATTCATGAACTAAACGAATCTACACAACTAAGGTTCTGAATTTCATGCAACGAACAAAGCAACAGTGTTGCAACAACATGTAAATCTGATTAGGAATATTCAAATAACTAATTCACAATAATTTCTAACATTCAAGAAACCCTAGGTTTAGATAATATGAAGGGAATCAAGAATTTGACTGAATTTTAGGGACCTAATGGGTGAAAGGAACCCACTAGTGAAATCCCACATACCTGGTGACGAATTTCACGGAGAAATCTTTTGATTTTGGGGCAGGAACTGAGGAAAACTTGTTGTGTTCTTGGAGAGAATTTGGTCGATGTTTTCTCCTCTTTTCGTTCTAATTAGATGAATGAATTGACTAGGGTAAGTTTTGATGAAGTTAATAGGCTAAAACTGACCAAACTGACGTAGTTTAGGTGTCCAACGCATAGGGAAAAGACCAAACGACCCCTGAATTAAAAGTTGTCGGGGCCACCGACGGACCGTCGACAGACCTACGGTCCGTCCTGGTCAGCCGTCGCCTGGCGTCTGGGACTGGAAGTTGAGGGTCTGACCCACGGTCCGTAGGTCTTAGCGTAGGTTGACCCTTGGCTAAATTGCTCTGGGGTTCTGGGAAGGGGTTGCAGATGGCCAACCACGACCCCACTTACGGTCCGTAGGTGGCACCCGTCGATGGTACCTGCAACTTTTGAAAAATCTGTTGGTTGGTCTTTCTAGGATACGGGGTGTTACAATCGCGGATCGATTGACCAAATCAGCTCATTTCTTAGCCATTTAGTCTTCTTTCAATGCTGGGAAGTTAGCTCGTATCAATGTTACAGAGGTGGTTTGCCTTCATGGGTACGAGTGTATATTATCTCCAATAGAGGCTCTCAGTTCACTTTTGTTTTTTTGGAGGACCTTTTAGAATGAGTTAGGTACTCAGGTGGATCTTAGCACAACCTTTCACCCATAGACTGATGGGCAGTCGAGGTGGACTATTAAGGTTTCTATTAGACTTTGGTGGTCAATGGGATTAGATTTTAGCTTTGAAAGAGTTTTCTTATAATAATAATTACTATTCAAGTTTCTAGATGGCTCCATTCTAGTTGTTGTATGGCAGGTTTTATTGATTGTCAATTTGTTAGAGTGATGCTTTTGATTCTAAGTTGTGTGGTACAGAATTGCCTTAGGAGGCGTTGGATAAAGTTCATATGATTCAGGACAAGTTATAAAAAGCTCATAGCAAGTAGAAGAGTTAAGTTGACCGTAAGTGTTATCCTCTGAGCTTTCGTGTTGGTGATCATGTTTTCCTCTAAGTATCTCACTTGAAGGGCATGATGAGATTTAGGAGGTTGGGCAAGCTTAGTCCCAAGTTCATTGGGCCTTTTGAGATCCTTCGACCATTTGGAGATGTTGCTTATGAGTTAGCCTTGCCTCATGCATTTTCATCTTGTTAATCGAGTTTTCCATATGTTAATGGTTTGTTGATAAACTCTAGACGAGTCTAACGTGCTCTAGTGGGGTTTAGTTCAATTGGATGATCATTTTACCTTCGTGGGGGAGCCAATAACTCTTTTGGCTAGATGCTAGATGGTTGCATTCATGAGATATTCTTATGGTGAAAGTTCAATGAGAGACCACCCAGCAAATGAGTCTACCTAGGAGACTGAGTATGATTTGCGAGCATAGTATCATCTTGAAACCTTACTTTCCATGGTGAATGTCCTATAAGTAGTGGATGTTATAATATCCATCTAGGTCATTTTCTCTGTTGTCCCGAGTTTTCAATATTTATAAGTAACGACTTGATTTGTCGTTACTAAAGGGCACCTCTTTCAATTCGACCGATGATGTCTACCAGTACGTGTTGTTTGTATTGATACTACTCTTGCTAAGCAACTTGGCATAGTCTGGTTACAGGGTCAGTGATGTTCCATAAGTGCAGGCGACGACGATCTCCAATAGCTTCCATGTTTCCTTCCCTTATGGTGGGAGTTATTTCCTATTTTCTTGTGTAAACTGTACCACCTTAGTAGCTCTTGTACCTATTTAGAATAGTTCCTTGGGGGTTGTATTCAATCTTTTGTAAAGAGGTTTTATTAAAGCTTTATATTAATGGTTGATGTTTTATTTGAAGTTTTCAGTATTAAAGATGTTTTCTTCATAACTCATTTATTTTCCATATGTTTTGACCGGTTGGGTGGTAAGGGTTCTCTTATGTAGGGGTTAGAGTAGGTACCCGCACGGCCTGGTGGGTTGGGTCATAAGAAAACTTGGTATTATCGCCCAGGTAACCGGTCTCTTAGTAGAAGAGAAAATGTCAAATAGTTTTAGGGATTGATGTGTTGATGTCCATATTTCATCTCTATGGGGCTATGAAGCATTTTAGGAATTCATCTCACTTCTTCACTTTTTTTCGTGCGATCTATGACTTGTGGTATGGGTTGAATCCAATTGGTATCTCTGGATTTTAATTGGTATCACGACAAAGTACTATATATGTCGTTGTTGCGGCGGAAGGTATACAAGCAAAGAAAGATTAGAACCTAGAAGGTCCCAATTGGTATCTGGCCTTAATGGTCATGTGAATGCATGGATGGTTAGTTAGTGGTCATCCATGATGCAAATATAATATACTGAACTTGATTAATGGCTTATGACTGCTTGATGATTGTTACTATGTGCATTGTGTTTCTTGAATAACTGTTTATGTGTGACTATACTTGTCTAATTGGTTAAAATGGATATGCGGCTATTGATCATGTTGTGTGTGTCAGTCTTGAAGATTTTATGGTCATGAGACAAAGTCTGGATCATACATGTCTGGGTATGATCATGGGATTATTTTAAAATCTTCATAGACTTACCATTGGTAAAAATTTTAAGGGGATATAATTGATTATGAATCTGGGGAAAATCCAATTTTGGAACAGTCGGTATTGGTTAGAAACCATGGAAAAGGCTAACTTTGTTTATACGATTATTATATGCCTTAATTGTGTGTTGGGTAAGATTTTGGAAATTGGAATGAGTTTAGGGATTATAATGATTGTGAGGCTCGTGTCAAATAATGGTTTTGGGATTGCATTGTTAAGAAGTTAAAATGTTTTTAAGAGTTGGTACCAATTTGTGATGGGGGGTTGCTACTGAACTTTTATTTCTATCAGAAAGTTGTGGGGTCGCCATAGTGGGTGCCAACCCGATATAGCGCTCCTACTATGGCGAGTGGTACCTCGCTACAGCGAAAGTCACTATTGTGGTACACTGGTGCTATAGTATACCCCGTAATATTGGTCTGCACAACACTATAACGAGAGAATCAGAGACTCAACTCTACTTCTCTTAGTTCTGTGTTTCCAATCCGATTTCAATTTCTATCACCAATTCAATTAAGTTCTATGCTTAAAAAAACAACATATACTCATTCAAGCATAAATCCAAAACTTTCTAACATAGAAAAAGGGGAATAAACCATCTCAATAGAAAGCATATATGTGTTGTCAAAATAAGAAAAGTAGTAAATGATGTCTTTTGCACAAACAGGGAAAACTAATCCTGAAATGGGGGATTCTACCAAGATCCTACCACCCTCATGGAGTGAGGGATTCTACCAAGCCCCTACAACCCTCATGGAGTGGGGTCCTCTGCCTCTGGACTCCGTATGAAAGGGAACTCATCCAAGTCCCATGGCTTCAACTGGGTAGCTTCTACTCTATGGAAATGCAACTAAACATGACCTACATGGTCTTCCACATGCGAACCAATAGACGGTCCTGAGAGTTGCCCTTCTTTCTCTCAATATCAAGCTCTCTACAGAGCGCGGCTATGTCGTGGGAGGGAGCAGGTGGAGATGAGGGTTCGACGGTAATAACCTCCATGTACCTCCTGATGGTGGCCAAGTCGGCCTCCAGAAGACTACTAGAGAATGGGGGCTGAGACTGGGTGGTGGCGGAGTCGATATCCATGTCCTCACCCCTCTCTACACCTATTGTGGCTTAGCTACTCCTGACTCATTGTCCTCCTCCTCTTAGGTGCTCTGTAGAGCGCCTTCCTCAGTAGTAGGGAATTGAATGCATCATCATGCTCCACCTCGTGGTACATATCGTCCAGGGGAACCCCTGCTTGCCTGCAATGCACAGAAACTAAACCAGAAAGAAAAAGGGATTTCTTAGTACCGCGGTAGAAGTCCTTCCAGTTAGACATTAGCTGTTCTCCCACATTTACCGAGACCCATCAATAAGGTTTCTTGACGGAAGCATCCTTTTACCCACCATTGTCAACCACCTACAGGCATCGGGTGAGTAGTGGTGTCTAGTGAGCCTCTCTGTGGTTATCCAGCTAACATCCTTCTAATGCTTCTCCTCCACTAGCATATCTCTTATCCATATAAGGTTCATCTCCCGCACCTTATCCATGTACGACTCATGAAGAACCTTAGGCACACCTAAGGCTAAGTTCACCAATTGTGCATCTACCATAACGTCCACCCAGAGGACCGAAGGGAGGTGAGCATAGAATTTCCGTACTCATTTGCTTTGTGATAAGGGAGGGGTCTCCACCAAGGGGGCCTCACCTGAACTCTTGTAGTAGATTGTAAAAGGTGAGAGCTTGTTTAGAAACTCCCCCCATTTTGAAGGCCCTCTAACAGCAGAAGCTTGATCTCCATATATCTCAAAACATTTGCCTTCTAGAGGAATCTATAAACCTCTAGGTAGGGGTAGTCTAAACCACTCACTTGTTCCTCAGCAGGTTTCATTGTCAACTTGTAAGTTACAAATCATATTAGAAAAATCTTAGAACTATTCTAGAAGGGTTGCAGATTTAAAAGGTCCTAATGTCATCAGCCAGAAGGGCTCCAGAAATTATGTGCCTTCCTCTGTAGAGGCCAGGGTGTCATTTTATAGTGCGATTCATCATGGTGCTCAAAGAGCTGTAGTAAAAGCCACTATAGCGACCTCCATCATCCTAGAACTCTGGGGTGCGTCGATAGCGCCCCTTAGCCCAAAAATCTCATTTCCTCAATTTTTCTATAGATCGATGTTCCTAAAGTACCTTTCTACTTACATATGCAAAATTCTTGCCGTTTTGAGTCTTAAATCATCCCCGAATCGAAGTTTTTCCTCAAGAACAACCCTTCAACTTTTTCCCTTACCATTTTAGAACCGATTTTGACCTTTTTCCTGTAATATTTATGCCTAGGATGTTGAAATAGCATTGTGAATGTAAGGGGAAGCCTCATGCTTCAGGAATTATGACAATCAAAGCCATTATTGTTCAAAATTCAAAAACAACCCAAATCTTATTTATTCTATTCTAATCTTAGCATGCTTCGAGGATTAATCGTCTATTATAGTAGGAAGACCATGGAGAACAACAATTACCTTGATTTTGAAGTTTCTGAACACTGTAGTTGGAGAAAGTTGATAGAGTTTTAGGAGTTAGAAAGAGGGAAATGGGCATGAAATCACATTCTCCTCCCTCTTAACATTTTGATCTGAGGCCACTATAACAGTGGGAAGTCGCTATAATGGCGTTGTTATATTGAGGTTATGGCCCCTATAGCGGGGTCTAGTGTAATATGCAGTGATCCAATAACCGATCCATCTTCTTTCCACCAGTGTAGTCGTTTAGGAATGATCGATGGGTCAATTGGTATTTATTGTAATTAACTGATCCATCATTACTAAAGGTCACCTTGTAAGGAGTCTCAAAATTCTGGAAGGGTAGTGCTAGAATTTTTAAAATATGAGCACGAAGAATTTTGGACTTCAATTATTTTTCGGGCTGAGCTGATGTCAGCTCGCCATAACGACATGCTCCTTCATCATGGAGGCGCCGCTATAGCGGTCTAGTCCCACTATAGCGAGGTGTCAAATTTAGCAACCTAGTTATGTATCGTCTTTTATTTTTTCTCCTACTTTTGAAAGAAGAAAATAGACAAGGGTTGCTCAAAGATCCTCCAAAAGCACTTCGGGAAAGGGAACACTGGAGAAGGGAGACTTTCCACGAAAGGGAGGTGAAAGGTTGTGGACTGTTAATGCCCGTTCACCAAAGGTCGCTTCATTGGAGTCATATTCATTGGAAAATTTCAGCAACGGTTGCTTGGCACTCATGTAGGATAGGTTTTCTTACTTTGAGTAGTTAGACCTGTTTTACCGCATTTTATCTTGTAGATAGTTGGAGATTGCCTGCCTAGGCCTTCGGGCACAGAGTTTTGATGGTTAAAGGTTGGTTTATGTGATGTAGGGCATAGATGAGGTGATGAATAGGAGGTGGTGCTCTAGTTCATAATTAGTCTTGAGTTTCCTTGTTAGGTGATGATGGTGTGTTTTGGGTTTATGTATGTATGCATGTTTACTGCTTATAGTATCATTTGTGTAATGCATGGTAGGGTGGCATATGAAGTGACCTCATGAAGGTAATCTCAAGCAATGAACTTGTGATTATGACTTGTGGTTTTAAAGTGGTCTTGCTTATTATGCTATGTGATTGTGCAATTGTCTATTATTTTTGGTTGGCTTAGGTACCGCGCCTGATACAAGATCCCAACGATTGGATTGGATACCACACCTAATATATACTAAAAGTTGACTTGGGTACCACTTCTGGCACGGGGATATCCACAAATGGTTAGCTCGAGCACCACGATGGTACACTAACGAAGGATAACTCGGGTACCACATCGGTACACTGATAATTTGGTTTGATTTCCTTGAGAGGACCAACTATGTGATTATGGTCCCATGAGTGGACTTGGTGTATTCTTGCATGAGGTAATTGTTGCATGTTAGATCCATAAATGGTCTAGGTTACTTGAAAGGTGAGTTGTTGGGACATGGATCATATTATGGTACATCAGGGTAAGGAATGGAAATCCGGGATATGTGTCACTTTTGAGGGTGGAGTTAAATAAATTGTTCATTGCATATAAACTCTTAGGTTTCTTTTGCATATTGTCTGACTATTAAGTTGAGTTTATGGGGACTCAATTCTTTAGTTGCCTAAGTTGTGTTTCTGTTAGTCATGAGTGTTTTGTTTTATAATGAGTTTTAAGTTTAGTTGACTAAGGATGGGTTGGTCTAAGGTGTCAGTTTCACTTATTGTTCCTAAAAGGGCCAAGGAGTTGGCAGGGGTACTATAAAAGGTAGCAAGTTAGTTGATAGGGCTGGTGATGGCCTGATTTTCAGGGATATTAATGTGGTAGAAGGGCTAAGTTGCGATTGTGTATTTTTGTGGCATTCTAGGTACTCTAGGGAAGCATTTGGGTGATGTAATTAGAATGTCCAGTCATAGTATTTACCTTGGTAGGGTAAGAGGAGGTAAATAGAGACTTGGGTGGTGTAACTTCCACATCGCATGACTTTTTTTGTTTATTTACATTATATTATGTGGTAGATTCGGTTCAATTGATGATGTCTATCAGTACGTGTTGGTTGTACTGATACTATGCCACTTGGAATAGTCTAGTTGTAGGACCAGTGATGTTCCATAAGTGCAGACGACGACGATCTCTAACAGCTTCTATGTTTCCTTCCCTAGATATGGGAGTTGTGTCATATTTTCTTATATAATTGTACCTTTTTAGTAACTCTTGTACCTGTTTAGACTAGATCTTTAGGGTTGTATCCAGTCTTTTGTAAAAAAGTCTTATTAAAGTTTTGTATTAATGGTTGATGTTTTCTCTAAAGTTTTCCGTATTAATGATTTTTCTTCATAACTCATTTATTTTCTGGTGGTAAGGGTTCTCCTATCTAGGGGTTAGAGTAGGTATTCACACGGTCCGTGGGTTGGATTGTGACATTAGAGCTTTCCTACCGTTGTTGAGACTAACAAGACGGTCAATGGGCAGTTTATTTTATTTTTATGCAAATTTATGTGTTTTGTAGCTTTAGGAGTTCAAATGTTTGACTTCGGTCAAACTTTTAGGTAAACGACCTTAGAACGCAAACATGATGATTTCGTGAACTCCAAAACATCGAGCTTGATCTAGAAAGACCTGCAATAAATGTGAAGCAGAATCAACCTACTGCATAGTCCATCCAAAAGTATCAGGTCTAAAAAAAAAAGAAAAAAAAAGGCAAGTAAGATTTGTTATCAACGGATGATTTGTTATCAAAACAGATAGTAAATAATTATACTACATATATTTGAGGTTTCTTTTCAAATATGAAAAAGAAGACCAAAAATCGAGTTAATATGAGATATGTCATCAAAAGTAACAATAAATATTCATTGTAAATCTTTGTAAAACATAAAATCTGAAATCAAATGCAAATTTATAGCCCAAAAAATATACCTGCATAAAAATAGGGGAATAATTGGTCAGTGTATGAACATATAACTCAGAAATATTTTACCTGAAACCCTCTAATTGTGCAACAAGTTGGCAAATGAAATCAATTGCACTTCTTTACACCATCAGCATTTCAAAACTTGAGAAAAATACAATATAATAGACGAAACATGGAATGGTATTTTACTACTTTTTACTATGTTTCTCATGTTGAGCTACATCCTTTCTTGATGAAACTTTAGCAATTATTTTATCCCCTTGATCTTAGTCATTTATTTAAGGCATTTAATTTCTCAAGGTTGTTTCCCGTTTACATATAATGAATTTAAATTTAATGAGTTCAATATTGAGGTTTTTACATCGAATTCAAATGAATCACTAATTATATATTACATAGGTCATTTGTGCCAAGTGTAGGAAAGCACCTTTGGATCAACCACAAGTTGGGGTTGGGGTTCCATCAGAATTTCTTCTAAATTCTCCAAGTAATGCACAGTGGTATCATTCTCCATATGTTTTTAGGAGTGTCAAATGGGCGGCTCAAAATGGATTGAGTTGATAAATGTGACTTACTCAAAAGTCACTTGGTCTGAATTTAAACGAGTCAAAATAAGTTGAGTTAATAAATGAGATCCACTCAAACTTAGGCACATTGAGTTGATCATGATTTCATGTGCTAATTTTATCACTGCTATCTGAAATCATATTCTAGCTCAGAAACTGCCACCCAACTGAAGCAAGACACTTTTGTAGGTGCCTTAACTTTATGTAGCATTCTTTCAGTGTAAAATATCCTTTTCCTTCGCACCATGTTTGGATGGTTATTACCTGTTGTATTGTATTGTATTGTTGGTTTAAATACAATGTTTATTTTGATTGTTACTTAAATTCTAGTGTATCATATCGTTTAAATTCATGGTTAGGTAACGATGAAAAGACTCATTTTATGTAACGATGATTTGATGTGATCTCATCGTTACCTTAATATTTTCTTCTCATTTTGTCTTTATTTATTATTGATTAATCATATTTCATCTTTTATCCTACCTTTTCATAGTAGCTCTATCCCGTACCCTATTTTTCTTGTAGGTTTATCGTTCAAATTATGAACGTGTGACATCATGTAACGACGAAGAACGATGTAATGTATGCAAACATTATATTCATTAAAATAATATAATACGAATAATACAAAAAATACAATATATTACGGTATATTATTGTTGGATACCAAACCCCTAATTTGTCTAAGAAACAATTATTCTATATGTTCCGTTGACGAGTATTGACACTGCATTAAGTAAAATGAGTAAAGTAATAATACAGTACTTTATCGTGGAAAATCCCGACTCATAAAGGGAAAAAACTACGACCTACATCTCTTTATGATTTAATTCAACTTCACTAAACTCTGAGCCTCAACGGTTTAATAGTACAAACTTATACGATACATTATTGTTGGAATATCGAACCCCCAATTTGTCTAAGGAACAAGTTACTCTATATGTTCCTTTGACGAGTATTGACACTGCATTAAGTAAAATGAGTAAAGTAATAATACATTACTTTATTGTGGAAAACCCCAACCCATAAAGGAAAAAAAATTACGATCTACATCTCTATATGATTTAATTCAACTTCACTAAACTCTGATCCTCAACAGTTTAATATTACAAACTTATGTAACCTAAGGAATTATAAACTCTAATTTCTAAATATCAACAATCAACCAGATCGTTGATCCTACTTCAAGCTATGAATTCAGACTACTACTCTTGCAATCCTAGGAACTAATTCTAATTCCTAAACATTAACACAAACCTCCCAATATTTATGTTCCCAAGTCTCCAAGTCGTCCCAACTTGAAGACTATGCTCCTACTCTAGTTTATGCCTCATTGGATCTAGAAAGCATTAAAGATACAACTCAATAAAATTCAATACAAGCAAACTTGACTTAAGAAATATAAAATGTAAGCCGATCTGGTTCTTCAATCTTGTTTCCATGTGTTGGCTACACTTGGATCTTTAGTCAGAATTCTCTCAAATATGAACTCCCTCTATTTGATTGTGTTCTTCTTGTAAGTTATTTGTGAAAACCTAACTGTATTTATAGATGTGAGACTTCTCCTTCTTTGAGTCAAAATTGGTCCTTCTAACGATTCTTTTTTCCTTTTGAAATTTTGTTTATGGCTTTGACTTGAAAATACTTTTCATGTAGGAATCCTCTATGAAAGGAAACTTTATGCAACTGGATTCTTGTCGTAAACGCAACTCATCCACCGCCTAATAACTTTTACTTCGCGTGGTTGACCCTCTCCTAATTCTAGTCGGACTCGATCTGATAAGAACATGTCGGCTCAAACCTTTCATCTATATCCTTATTTGTCAATCATCAAAATCTTTCTCGATGTAACAATTACGAAACAATACGTATAATCATCCAAACACAAAATGTTAGTAGTTTGCTCTCCATCCATTCTCCATACTAAAAAAGTGTATTCTTCTCATTGCCTACTTCTAGAGAATATAACAAAAGTAATAATTTAAAGCTTTCCTGCATAAGACAACAAATTAGCATTAGTTAATCTTATCCTCTTTGTGATCTAGAGAACAAGTTGATGATGATTTAGCTTGTTCCACTTATTAGATGATGAAAGTGAAAATCCTAAGTATCTAATTGAAAATATACCCACAACAAATTCAATTTTCTCAATCAAGACCTTCATTGTGAAATCATTTATTCCTGTCATGAAAATATTAGATTTCTCCATCTTTGCTCTAAGATCAGTGACCTCACTAAAGTGATTTAGTGTTAAAAAAATAATTTTAATATTTCAAGAAAAATTATTGTATCTCCTATTATATTTGAAAGAGAATATTATTTTATGTCCTAAATTATTTTCACTCCATAGATAGCCTTTACTAGTTATTACACTTAATAAATTGTTAACATTTTTTTTCAATTTCAATTAACATATTCTTTGACCTTTTTAAAGTCATGATTCAATTGCCTTCAAATCACCTTTATTACTTCTTGAATAGTCTTGGTTAACTGGGTTTTATTTTTGGTTTTCCAACTGGTGTTCAAAGCACTTGGTTGACTATTATTACTCTTCATGTGAGTTAGAGACCAGTTGCCTCTTAATTATTGTCATTAACATGACATTACCGTTGAAGCCAATTTATTTGGCATTAAGTCAAATTATGAGGAATATACTTACATCGATTAAAATATTCTTAAAAATAGTATCTTTTGACACACATCAAGCTATGAGTGTTAGATTTTTCACATGGCACCAAATACTGAAATGTAATTTTCTTTTAAAAAAAATATATTAGATCATTTAAAAATATAAAACATTAGGAAAGAGACACAAGTCATCACCAATTTTGTAAAATTAGAAAGAAACTCATAGCCTTTCCTCAAATCAATCTTCATTAAACATCTAAGAGAGTTTTTTTTTTGAGAAATTACAAGAATATACTATTTAAGAACTTAATTAACAAAATATGTATATACTCCTTTTTATTTATAAAATTAGGTTTTTAATTACAAACATGACAAATATTTAATTTTCGTTTTTTTTATTTATATATTTTATTTTCTGATTTATTTCCTTTTTTGGGGGGTTATGTGCTAAATTTATGGGATTGATAATTATTGTTTAATTTTTGGCTTTCCAACCATAATTAAACTCTTATATATATATACTAGGTAATGTTGCCCGTGCTATGCACGGGCACGGGCCCAATAATATAAATGGTATGTTTTGGGGCTAATAACGAAGATTTTGAAGCGATTGTTTGCGTGGATAAAGGAATAAGTTTTTTTATCACAAACTTGTACTTTATTTGACGCTATTCAAGGCACAATAAGACTATCAACATACAACATTTTTGAAATATTTTATGTTGTCAATTATCATGATTTATAGTATTTTTACGATAGATTCACTTAAAGAATGAGTGGAATTTTTTGTATTTTTTTTCAAAACATATTTTATGTTGTCAATTATCATGATTTATAATATTTTTACGCATTTTTTAAATATAAAAAACCCAAAAAAAAATAAGACAAATAAATTAAAATGGACCCAATATATGTTATTTTT
>JAJOOR010029598.1:0-12959 GCA_036250505.1 Solanum acaule
TATTGAATATTTGTTCTTTAGTTTTACATTGGTTTAGACAATTAAAATACATAATCTAATTTTAATTTTCCTTAAATATTTAGTAATGTAACTAATACTTATTAAATTTATTTTAGCATGATTTAGTACTTTTAAATTATGATAATTTTCATTATGACTTGGCAATATTTATTTTATATGATGATTTCATTATTATTTTTTATTGAATATTTTAGTGTCTTCAGTACTCATCTCTTATTTTGTGTTATTTTCTTAAGAAATACCTTAGATAATTGTATTTTGGTTGGACTAAAGAAATATTTGGAGCACAAGTTAATTATATGTTTGTATGCAAACTTTACCGAAAAAATCCAAAAATCTGAAAAAAAAAATCCGAGGTTTATTAGTTTAGTTTGATTTATAAATTTAAAAATTCGATACAATGATTTGGTTTGGTATTTGAAAAACTCGAACCAACCCGAGGTTGAAAAACCCGAAAAAATCCGAATTTTATTAGTTTGGTTTGGTTTATAAATTTAAATTTTTTACACAAATAGTTTGGTTTGATATTTGAAAAACCCGAACCAACCCGGTCATGTACACCCCTACCCCTACTTCCACCCTAAAAGGTATTATCTATAGCAAGGTTCTAAAAGGGATTTTTGAGCATATCATACTTTGACTCCACACACGACTTAGGTGAAGAAGAACTAGAGTGCTTTTTTTTAATAAAAAATAAAGTTAAGTGCACTAACGGGATCTTCTCGAGCCCTTGTGCATTTTCTTAACATTCAATTAGCTCTATAAGAGGGAATCATATTGATAAAAATATTGAGCTTAATTATTTCTACTACCTCAAATATGAGGCATAGTCAGAGGATTTGGAACAACACACGAATTTACATAAGTTTCTTAGGGGAGAACTCTGTTGCATGATCTAGAGTATGAAAGAAGGGGGAAATTTTTCCTAAATTCCCATAGTCCCTCATTTATAGAAGTGGGACTATCATAATCATAAATAAGATCCTTGTGACATGGCTTTATAGACACCCTTAGACACTTGAAATTTGTGCTCTGATATTAAATTTTTCACACCCCAAATCTACACCCTGGACGTAGTTGGGACCCGATGTCATTTCTGGCCCAAGCGTACCGAAACAACAGTTGAAATCCATCTGACTAAATCCTCTGAGAGTAAGGAGGACTCACTAAAACTGAATGAAAGTGATCCTAATGATGCTTCTGATGTCTTAATTAGTGCAACTAAAGAGCTTAAACTGAATTTCTGAACTGATCAGCAACCGATGACTAAACTGAATATCTATATGCAATGCATTTTTTTTCAAAACTCTTTGCAACTGGTGGTCTAAATAATATTTCATAAAATTATGACTCATAAGAATAGTCTTTTAAATTCATTAAATATTATACTTTTTAGGTTAAGCTAACATAACCACCATGGGAGCATATGAAGTCTGATGTTGACCCGATCAGCTAAGTCGCCACATACCTTGCCTGGCTATGAGGCATACATATCTTGTGGATCCATCATAAACCCTTAGCAGGGACTCATAGAGGAGTTGCTCCAATCAACTGATCCTTAATCTATGCTAGCATACATAGTTTTAGGCATTTATTATCTGAACTTATGCATTCTCGGTGTTAACCATTATTCCAAAAACTATCATAAAGGAGTTTTAAGCTCATACATCATGGTTTGGCATGATGCCCATATACAAAATATTTGGATTGGAAGCTCATACTTTATAACGTGATTCATATACGTATCTTGTAGAGATCATGAGACACATGTTTGGCTTGAAAGCCCATAAGTCATAACGTAAATCATATACATGGCTTATAGTGATCATGAGAAAAC
The DNA here is from genome assembly GCA_036250505.1 of Solanum acaule. NCBI lineage: Eukaryota > Viridiplantae > Streptophyta > Magnoliopsida > Solanales > Solanaceae > Solanum > Solanum acaule. The sequence goes on from JAJOOR010029598.1 coordinate 1,859, forward strand.
ATACTTCACAGCTCATATGATGAAAATCGTATACCGTAGTTCATAATTTGAAATTATGTATGTATCATAGATTGTAGGGTTCACGATTTTGAGCAGAAATTCACAGGATTCATGCTTTGAAGAAAAGTAAAAAAAAAATTTAATTCATGCTTTTGAAATTTCATGGTAAAAAAGGGACACTCTTGAAATAAGATTTTCTTAGAGATCGAATGGACAATATCGTAGAGATTCATGAGATCATACGTATTCATCATGAGAAACATGATTTTTTGTGCATATATAACTTGATAGTTCATAGAGTCAACTACATAGACACTGATGAATCAAAATAACTTTATGTAATGACCCATATTTTAAGTGTATTTATGAAAAATTTCCCTATATTTATTTGGAAAAATTACTAAAGTACACAACATTAGTTTACATATTCTCATTATTTCCCTACTCTTTCATAAAAAATCAAATTTGCCGGATACATTATTCTTTAAGAACCAAAACCCACGTTTCTCATTCCTAAAATCTCTCCCTCAATCTCTCCTCATTACCAAATCAGTTATGAAATTCAAATCAATTTAATTTCAAACGATTCCTATCTCTATTCAACCGTCTGCAAAGTTCAAAATAGATTGTCTCATCTTCTTCATTCAGATTTTTTTTTTTTTTTTGTGTTTTCATCGTTTTGACTCTTGCATTATGGATCTAACACCTAACAACTTTCGAATACTTGATTCAGAAGATTCTAATTGGACAGAATTGAGATCTAAAAGGTTGCATGAGCCAGCAATAATGACAAATCAAAGTTCTAAGAAGAGAAAATCGGAAAAGGAAGTACATGCATCTTCTAAAGCAAAGGATGCAAAAACCCCAAAGAAAAGGGGTAGAAAAGTTGCCCCTCCCATTTTGCGACCAACACTACCCATGGTATGCATTTGTTATCATATATCGTGTTTAAAATTTCATGTATCCCCCTATTTTTATTTTGTTTTCGTTTAATCTGATACATTAATAATAAAGAGATTTTTATTGTGTATCTTGTTTGAAATCTTCAGTTGTTTCCCAGATACAATAATTTTTGCATATATTGTTGTTACTTGTTAATGTATCAAAAGAGTAAAGTTCAACTTATAGGTGTTCAAATCACAGTATGTCATGTAGGTTGTTTCTTGTACAGTGTATCATAGTCATAGATAATTGCGCAAATAATACTTAAACAACGTATAATGGATATGAGATTTTTCATTTTGTATCATATTCAAATATACGTCACTGTATATACAAAATAGTTGATTTTGTGTAGCTCTTATGTTTTGTTATTATTTAGTATCAAATAAAGTGAAACATTATATTTTTCTAAAATAGTATGGCATTTCCATTTGTTGGTCTGCATGCATCTTTTACGTTTTTTATGATTGATAAACCTCATTTATGGAATTGCAGATTATGAAATATGTAATTAAACATATTCCAAAGCACTCTCTAAAGTTTGGTCCTACTTACAACTCAATTTTTCGTGAAGATTTAGTGTTGTCAATAAAGGACGAAGGTATGGATTCAAGGATACTATATTTGCTCCATACCTAAATATTCCCAAATGCAACTATCAAGGACATATTACCAAGTGTTTATATTTGTTATAGGTTGAACAGGACAATCTAGACAAAGAAATTCATATTCGTCATGCCAAAGGAAATGTCTTGCAATTTAGTATCAGAGAGTTTGTTATTATTACTGGTCTGAAATGTAAAGGAAATATCAAGAATTTTACAGATTCAAAAACTAGTAGGCTGGTTCAAATATATTTTCCTGGTCCAACTTATAATGTAAATAAAGGACGTCTGGTAGATCATTTTATTATGGGTGGTTGGGACAACACTGATGATGCCCTTCAGATGGCTATCTTGTATTTCATTCATTCATTTGTATTCTTGCAACTTGGTGATGCAACAATCCTTATTGAAGATTTCTTAATGGTAGAAGATGGAAGCTATTAATAGTTTCCGTGGGGACAACTTGCCTTCACAAAGTTAATGAAATCATTTAGGAAAAAAGTACAAATCCGACAAACAAATGTATCGCTTGAATGGATTTCCATGAGCACTTAATACCTAGGTATATGAATGTGCGTCTGTAATACATAACGATATAGTTGTTAAAGAAGGAAATGGTATACCAAGGATATGCAATTGGAAAGTTGTGGCTGCAAAGCACAAATTTGATATGTTTATGAAAACCATCTTTACTAAGGTAATTAGTACATAACAATATTTTTACTTCTTTTTTCTTTAGTTTGCAGTACATTATTAGGTGTGATTCTCATGATGTTTTACTATTTGTTTGTATAGAATGATTGTTCTAACATTCAGCCAACTCCCGAGGAAATCAGATCACTTGATTTACTCATCAAATGTTAATCATGAGGAGGTGCAACCATAGGAGGTTCCTAATTTTGAAGACTTCTCATCAAAACCTCTGAAGCAACTGTTAAGGAGATCAACACGAGTTGTTGGCGCAGGATCTACCCCATCCCCCAAGAGAAGAAAGATTGCACATCCACCTAAAACTAATGTGCCGAACGCCACACAACCATATGAGCAACCAAATCAGCCATTTCAAACTCCAAATTCACAACCGCCACAAGCCGATAATGTATATGGTGTTCCTCATAATTCGGTTTTTCGAAGAACAGATTTGTACAGTGCAGGACTTGAGGAACTGAAGGATTACCTGAAGTGTTATGTAAGTAAATACCATATAATTTAAACATTTATTTGTTTATTGTTAATTCCACTTAATATGCTTAATTTGAATCTAGGTTGACAACAAAATTGGAGCTCGATCTTGAGGCGTTAATAAAATAAAATCATTCTGAGTTGATGAAAGCAGTTGGCGCGAAAGATAACAAAAGTGAAAAGGTAGTATTTTTATTTTTTTGCTTCCCTTTTCAGTTTTGTGTTATACTGATTTTTTGGATCATGAAACATGTTGGAGGCATTTCAATGCCACATATAGTGGATGATTCCATAGAGAAAGGTAATGTTGATCCACAACCCACTTCTGATCAATTCTTCCAACAACCCATTTTACCCATACAAATGGATTTTGCAACTGTTGATCATGATATTGATGTACCTGCTGTGGAGGTTGAAAAACAATATGGTACTAATGAAAAGGTTGCAAAGGTACGTATCTGATACTTAAATTAATATCACATGCATTTATCGTGTGTATCAATCCCTTAAAAAGTTCTAATAATGTATCATGTATAATGGTTGATACTTTAATAATGAAACAAATTAAATATTGTTATTTTGTGTATCAGTGATTATACTTGAAACATTAATAATGTATTTGATACTATATTTTATTTTTTAATCAAAACATTAATATTCTACCATTACCAGATACTTAAATTTATTTTTCCTTATAAACAAATCTATAACACAGAAGGATGATACACCCATTAAGGAACATGCAATGGAAGAGTCCACTGAGGTTCTACCCACAACACACCATAGTGATCTTCCAAAAAAATGAGATTCTTCATGATAAGGAAGTGGTAAGTAAAGAGTTTTTGAATTATTATACATCAATTATTTTTTATGTATAATCATAATAGTATCTGATATTCTCTTTATTAGGAGGATGCAAGAGTTGAAGCCACCGAATCAGACACAAAAGTATTGAGCGGTAATGAAGATGTTGCTGATACAATTCAACAAGACTTCAAAAAATATGTTTCAAATCCAGTAATTGTTGATACATCGGTATGGTTCTAATTTGTTTACTAGAAAATGTCAACAGGTGCTTATATAAATTGTATTTTTTGTTATATTTCCTTGACATCATGTATGATTCTACCACATCGGCCTCCATTTCATCCAGAACTGAGCAGTCATAGATGCACTTGTATATGGACTTCCAAACCAACCAATTAATCAAACCACTAAGTGTAATCATTCTACTCCAGATAACCGGTAGTGATGATTTTTTATTTGACAGCCAGCTACCTACCCAACTGCCAGTCAAGGATCCTGCACACAATCTTGATACAAAGACTCCAGCTCTACGTAACAAAATGCCTTCTAAGATTATGCAATCTCCTCATTTGACTTGTTTTGGATCAAGTGATAAGGGCAAGGAGAAAATAGACGATGACATCCGTCCATACACTCCATTTGATGATTGTGGCATCACATATCAACTCTCGTCACTTTTAATGCAAGAGTTCTTCGAGTGGATACAAAAGGGACTTCTCAAATCACATGCGAATAAGTAAGTTTTTTTTATTAATGTATCTTTATACTATTATTTTGTATTAAATCATTTTTATTTTGACTATAATCATTCTCATAGGAAACCATCAGGATAAATATAGAGGCAAATCTACTCTATTTGGTTTTGACCATATGAATTTTGTGGTCGCATTTCCTGTGAACAAGAATTGATTTTATACTATGTCATTGCCAATGAAATGTTGGACTGATTAGGTACAATATGCATTCCATTTTTGTATATGATACACAATCAACATGTGTCATTTAAAATAGATATCAAATTACTAATTGTGTTTACTATTTCTTCCATGTATCATATACTTTGTATCATATTGTGCTGATTTATATATTATGTTCCATTTTTTTTTATTTTGCAGCACAAAGATGTAATTTTTTACTATCTACGCAAGAAGTCAAAACTAAGAAGCATGGATAAGTACAGATACACCACGTTCAACTGTTTGTTCAAGTCATACATCAACATTGTATACAATAGGTATTATTGCAGTCCTGCAGATGATACTCTTAGTACACATGATCACATTTCCCGTGGTGTTACTGTATCTGTTTATGAAAGGTCTATCAAAGACACCATCAATGAATTTTCGATCCCTACTGCTTTACCATGGCATCTAGTAGATGAGGTTTATATTTTGATTAACTGTGATGGAAATTTTCATTGGGTGTTGGTTGTTGTTGTTTTAAAGAAAAGGTTAATACGAGTGTATGACTCATCTATGGGATCAAGGAAAAAAGTTAATTCCTATGAGATAAAGCAGTTGTCTATAATCCTTCCAAACTACCTTCATGATAGTGGCTTCTTTGATAAAATGGAGAGAACTGATTGGGCAGCACTGGATGCTTACAAAGACAAGGAAACTGGTGAACTGTTGGGTCCACAATGTAACATTCGTTTGAGGTGGAATTTACTCAAGACATTATGCAACAACAAAGCGATAGCCTGTTAATATTGTAAAAGAATTTCTCTACTTACACATTTAATTTATTTTTTTAATGTATCTTATTCTTGTTTTACAGTGACTGCGGAGTGTATGTAGCTGCTTTTGCTGAATTCTTGAGCGACAAAATCAACATTTCATCTACTCGCTTTCGAAGTGACTATCTTTGCAAAAGATATGCAACACTGTTATGGAAGTATGGTATGGACAAGGCCAAGGCAGGATATGTTAGCGATAATGATGATCCTACAAGGCCGAATAATGACTACACTTCACCAGCAAAAGATGGACTGATTAATGTAGAATAGTTATGTTTTATTGTTTTGAAGATACATTAATTAGTATTTTAGAATATTCCTTCCCGTTTTAACATAATATTTATAAGTAATTTATAATTATAAATTTCTAGACTGTTTTTGTCCAATATATTGTATTTCACTTTTAATTTTGTTTTCAATATATATAGTAACTTGTTACAAATTGTATCTTATAAGTATGGTACACACCAATCCTGCTGATACAATATCACCAGCAGATACAATTATCCTAAAAATTATTATGTATATGATACAAAATTGATTCTCAAATAACAATTTTTTATGTAGCCCAACAACTGATACTTTATATTTTACACTTGGTACAAAATAGTTAATTTTCAATTTATTTAGTATCTTTTAACAGGTTGTCTATTGTAACCTTGATATAAATCACAACTACTGATACTATATTATTATCAGATACAAAATATCATGAAAATTATTATGTATATGATACACAATTGATTCTCAAATAACAAATTTTCATGTAGCCCAACAACTGATACTATATATTTTACACTTGGTTTAAAACAATTAATTTTCAATTTATTTAGTATCTATTAACTGGTTGTCTCTTGCAACCTTGATGTAAATCACAACAACTGATACTATATTATTATCAGATACAGAATATCAAAAAAATTATTATATATATGATACACAATTGATTATCAATATAACAAATTTGTATGTAGCCCAACACTTGATACTACTATATATTTTACACTTGATACAAAACAGTTAATTTTCAATATATTTAGTATCTTTTAACAGGTTGTCTCTTTAACATTGATGTAAATCACTACAACTGATACTATTTTATTATCAGATACAAAATATCCAGAAAATTATTATGTATATGATACACAATTGATTATCAAAATAACAAATTTGTATGTAGCCCAACACTTGATACTATATAGTTTGCACTTGGTAAAAAACAGTTAATTTTCAATATATTTAGTATCTTTTAACATGTTGTCTCTTATAACATTGATGTAAATCACAACAACTGATACTATTTTATTACCAGATACAAAATATCCAGAAATCTTATTAGCAGATTCAAAATATCCAGAAAATTATTAGACATGAAGCATAAAAGTACTCCTAAAAAGTAATCATCAAGAATCTTTAGGGAAGAAAGTACATGTTCTTCTATTGTGAGCTTCTTGTCCACAACGTCTACAATAGTTCGTGTTTGTGGTTAGCTTTTTATCTGGATTCTTCTTCCTCTTTTTCCTTAGTCTACCAGGCATTTTTTGTATCTTGGTGGCAAGATGAATTCTTCCAAAACACATTCTGAAGCTGTCCAATAACTTTTGTTTGGCATTGGTTCCATTGAAACTGCATATCTGTTTGTTAATGCATCATGTTTATAGTAATCAGTAAGGGTGTACATCAATAATATTCCTCTTCTTGAAAATAGTCATTGTGTGCGCGCACAAGGTATTTCGTCATGTTGAAATCTACCACATGAACAAGTTTTTCTCTCATGACAAACAATGAACCTTATCCCACCTTCATACACTGAAAAAATAAATTTAGAAGATGGAACAACTTGCAATTGTTTACAAATTAGAGATACATTACATGCTTTTTCATTTGGTATACACAAAAATATTATGAGAAGTAAATCTAGATACATAATACTTGTAATATAGATATGTACCTTCATTTTTGCACATTTGGACGCATTTATAATCAATATTTCTTCAAATTGCTTCCCTAATGTTTCCTTTGTATAAGATGCTATTTCTCAATTTTTGCAATTTCAAGAACCAAATAGAATTCTAGCTTCTTGCAGAAAGTTTATAATAGGTAATTGTCGTGCATCAACAAGGCAACCATTGATACATTCCGCTATATTCGAAGTCACCATTCTCCCCCTGTTCACTGGTGTATGAGACCTAGACCACCTTTCATACCCAACATCTTGAAGATACTTCTTAACTCTGCCATCTACTTTTTCCAATTTAGCCATCAATTATTCAAAATTATCTTTTCGATAAGCCTTTGCTATTGAGTAAAACAGATCGCTTAGTGTGGATCTGCTTCTCCTAAAGTTTGTACAAACATTTTTTCAAAGGTGCCATTTGCATGCAAAATGAGGAACAGTTGGATAAACAATACTTACACTTTTCATTATGCTTTCATTTCTATCAGATACAACACACATTTTTTCAAAGACATTTTTAAACTGTTGAAAGAACCATGTCCATGAACAATCATTTTCTCTGTCTACAATTCCATAAGCTAACGGCAATGTGCAACCTTAACATAGAAACATACAACATTATGATTTTTTATACATAATTGTTGCACAATGTTAAAATTACTATTTAAAAAAATTAAATTCATAAACAACATGACATATTTGCCCTATCGAGTGTACTTGCCGATACAAATGTCTCTCGGTAAGCTCCGCTAAGATATGAACCATCAACAACAACAACAAGCCTACATAACTCAAACCCTCTCATCATTGGCCTTAATGATATGAATAGATACATAAACTCATATTTTCTGACTTGTGCATCCGTATATATGAATTTGGATACAGTTTTCAACATATATATGTATCTTGGCATTTGTCAATATCCATATGCAGGTTTATCCCTTATCATCTCCATATAGTGCCCTAACATCATCAATTATATCGTTTGGAGTATGTTTTCTTTTATGATTCACCAATTTTGGAGCTATCACACCACTAACAAACCCAACAGTAGCTTGTAGCTTACTTAATACTCGATCCCTCAATGGACAGGTATGTTCACTATTGAAGTATCTCACTTTGAGTATGTCAATATTTTTCCTAACAGACGTCTTAAAATTCCAACAACAATCATCTGAATAATACACTAATACGTAGCTGCAATTATACCATATATATTTGTTATTTGATCAGGTTTAATGTATCAATCCATAAAATAAAAACAAAAGAACAGTAAAAGATACATTATTACAAAAACTTTTAGTTAAATAGTACTGTGCACACATATTAATATATCACACAGTTTATCATTTATTCAAAATCCACTTATTAACCTTATTTCACCTATCCTTCTTAATTGATACTTTAATGAACAGAAATAACTCAAAATGAACATGATACTTTGTTGTATCCACTGAACACAATACACATATTAAACAACTTTCACCTATCCTTCTTAATTGATACATTAATAACCAGATGTAACTAAAAAATGAACATGATACGTAACACCTATAATTGCACGTAACACATGTTATATGTGTATCATGATCAACATAGTAACAAATAAATTATAAAAATGAAGAACGTTATCAGATATCTGTATCATAACTTCAATTTTTATAAAAATGAAGAACGTTATCAGATGAGGTGACATTAGGTTATACCAATAGTAGTAAAGCACCCAATTTAGTAAAGAAAGAAAGAAAACAACCGCTTAACAAAATTGGTAAGAGATGATACGTGGACTGTGAAAAGATCTCAGGTACTTGTTGAATTTTGGTGGTTCCTTTTAACTATTTTTGGTTAATTAGCAATGTTTGCAACTTGTTATATTGGAGGTAATAAATACGCTATCCCTTGGCAGTAATAATATGGCACAATGCTAAAAATTATCATGTTAAGGTTATTAGCATGAAATAGTTTGATAATTTGGGGTATGAACCAGTGGCGGACCCATAATTTTTGTTCAAGGGGTTCGAAAAATAAAAGTATAAACGTGTAAATAAGTCAACAAAACAAAATTTCAATGAAGTAGTATATATTTTATAGGTACAAAAAGTTAGTTTCGTTACAAGAAACTCGAAACTAACATGAGTGATTACAGTGAAACAAAAAGTTAGCCCTTTACAATATGTTAATCTAGAATAAGGATGCTAAGTATAGCAAAAAATGGAGCTAACTAGAACAAAAAAATTAGCACTTCATAATGTCTCACTCTAGGACTAGAGTGCTAACTACAAACTCCAAAAAGAGGTCAGTGCTAATACTTCTCAAGCATATTTACAATACTATTCAACGAGGTTTCAGTGCTTGAAAAGACAAAATAATATCATCCGTTGAAACATCATTAAACACATCCTTCTCCATAAAAGGAACCATGCAACCGCTCAAGAAGTCATCATTCATTCGACTTCGCAACTCATTCTTAATAAATTTCATTCCCGAAAAAGCTCTTTCAACGGATGCAGTGACAACTGGCAGAAGCAAAACAAATTTCACCAAAAGAAATACAAGAGGATAACATGAATGTTTTTTTGTCTGAACCAATCTTTTTGAAAGATCACAAAGCCCATGTAAATCAGAGAACCTTTTACGATATCACGAACATCAATAATGTAATTTGCTAGTTGATTCTCAAGTGCACACATGCTAAGTTCATCAAAGTCATCAGGATATAATTCAACCATTCTCATTATTTTCTGGATATCAAAACTTGAAAATGAGTCTACCGAATTCAAACAAGCAACTTCATAAAGCAACTCAATTGTCACCTCATCAAAACGATCATTGAGTTCTTGCAATTGCCAATCAATTATTTTACAAAATACTTCAACACGATAATGATGAAAAACGGTATAATCAACAGATTTACGCTTTGATCTTCCAGAATTAACATACGGCTCATCAAAATTAGGCACCACAATATTATACTTGATACAAAATGCAGAAACCTCAACAACAAATAAATCCCATCTTTCCTTTTCCCTCAACTCTTGTAGCCTTATCTTGGCCACTTTAACAAGTAGCATGGCATATGCAATGTCTTGCTCCTTTTTTTGTAAACATGTACTAAGATCATTAGTAATTCCTAAAACTTCTTTCATCAAATGCAACATGAATGCAACCTCATAAGTTTGAGCAATTCTGATATATCCTGTTGCCCTGGATCTTTCATTCATAGAATGTGCAATTTCAACAATATTATCAAGAATGTCCATAATTGTACCAAACTTGAGAATAAAACAGTTAAATGATTTGAAGTGAGATCCCCAACGAGTATCGCAAGCTCTAGAAATACCAACTTCTTGATGCAAGCCTCTACTCATTTTAAGCTCATCCATATCAAAAGCTTCTTGATTTTTTTTTTTTGAGATACTCGATAATCATCCATACGTTTATAAGAAGACGACAACACATTAAAAATATTTGAAACCAAATGAACAAGTTCTCCAACTTGAAGACATCTTTTAGAAACACCAACAAGAGTTAATTGAAGTTGATGAACAAAACAATGTATGGAATAAGCCGATCTACTTTCTTTCTTAATCAACATCTTAAGGCCATTGATATCACCTTGCATATTACTTGCTCCATCATAGCATTGTCCACGCACATAAGATAGACTCAAGGAATGTTGAGAAAGTAAATTAACAATTTCTTATTTTAAAGATAAAGCACTAGTATTTTTAATATGAACAATGTCAAGAAGTCTCTCCATCACAAATCCTCTTCTATCAACATATCGTAAAACAACCGCCATTTGCTCCTTGCGTGAAACATCAAAAGATTCATCAACCAATAAGGAAAAATAATCACCATTTAGTTCCTTTA
>JAJOOR010029599.1:0-25100 GCA_036250505.1 Solanum acaule
GATTGTTCTAAAATTCGGGTTAGACCCATTTCCTACTCAATTTGACCCCACGAATAAGAATATGAAGTCGAATTTCCGAAATCATGCACGGATTTTGAAATATATGGAAATTACAATTATAGGTGTTTCCGAAGCACATTTTCGGGCATTTTGGGGTCGTTTCAATTTCCAACCCGCGGTTTTAGTGCGGGTGGAAACCCTCCTCATTCCTTTTGTGGTTCCAACCTTGATTCCCTCTCGATTTCAAGTTATCAAAAAAAAGAACCCCCTCTGCACGAAACACTTCACAGTTGCCTTTCATGTGCTCTTGTAAATATTCCATCTGAGACAACATCTTTTTGATGTTTTCATCCCTCTCTTTTTCTTTATCGAGTTGCTCTTGCGTCAGCCTGAAACATAGAGGGGAGAATTGATATTCTTTGGTGGACCAAGCTTGATTTACTCTCGCCATACCATCTAGGAGAAATGAGGCCACCTCAAAGGGCTGTAGCATTATGCCGCCTTGAAACAATTGATCAGCTATCCCTTTGTTGACTTAATCAAGACTTCGGTAAAAATATTGGAGTAGCAACTCACTTGGTAGCCCATGTGTTGGGCATTTTCACAGACACCTTTTATATCTAATCCACCACTCATGAATTGGTTCACTCGCTTATTGTTTGAAATTTTGAATGTCGTCTCTCAACTTCATCATTTTTGATGGGGGAAAGAATCTATTGCGGAAAGCTGTGACTAATTCTTTCCATGATGTTATAAAACTTTTGGGAAGCTCAGACAACCACATAGTGTCTGCTCCTGTCAGTGACAATGGGAATAAGCGAAGCCTGATGGCTTCTTGCGACCAATTTTTGAATGACAACGGAGCACATACGTCCAAAAAGCTTTGGATATGTTCATGTGAGTCTTCATGATCCAATCCTCCGTATAGTCCCCTTGAATGTATGAGATGGAGTGTTGTGCTAGTGACTTCAAAATTTTCGTTTCCACCACCCTGCGGCAAGGGAACTGCACCTGTCTCACCCAATGGAGTGGGGTCACAAACACTATTAACATCGTCAATGTCATCTCGGTGCAAGTCAATATTCAATGGGTTGTTTCTGTGGCAACTGTCCCCCACGTCCTCACTCATAATTTTTGTTTTCAACACAAACAAGCAAAGCAAAGCTAAAAATTAAGTTAGTAAAGCTAAAACTAAGAAAAACAGAAATTCTTGCCAATGATCCTTGGGATTACATACAATCAAAAACTCAAAGAAAAACAAGACTAAGAGTAAAATTAATAATCTATGATTAATAAGACGGAAATTCTAGTGAACTAAAAATTCTCAAATAACACCACTCCCCAGCAGTGGCACCAGTTTGATGCTTATCGTGACCAACGACACTATCCTACGGTATGAGTGTTTACGATCGTCGATAATATTGTAACACAACCAAGGGTTGGGGTCATGTCCCAAGGGAGCGGTTTTCAGAATTGATAGAAAAATAGAATTTACATTCTAACTAGTCATAGCTAAAGACATTTGAGATAAAAGACATTGTAAATTAAAGGGGGTGACACAAAAGTGCCAAATATCAAAGGGGGGTTTTGTAACAAGTACTAAAACAGCAAAATAAACAAGAAAATCAAGTATGGGGAAAGGTTCTTGGGGTGTGACCGCAATATAAGTTGAGATAAATTGTTGGGCACATGCTTTCGATAGGAAATTTGCAAAATAATAGTGACTAGGCTAAGTTTTAAATGGAAATAAGTTCCCTCTCGAGCAACTTACCCCGTTTCAAATGCGTTCCTCTCGGACACCCATTTGCCACATGAAGACCAGCCTACACCTTACCCCACTCACTCTCTCGAACTGAGTGTTAGGATATGGGACTAGGGCTCACACTCTCGGGCTGAACCTCATGTCGACCCACTCCTTAGGCCATCAGTCTAGTGGTTTTAGTTTTGCAACCTCCCTCTCGGGCAAGCCGAAAACACATGGGTGGCTTTGTATTTGCAACTACAAACCCTTTAGATTAAACCACAACCACTAGGTAAAATCACCATTAAAATACATCTAACCTATCAGCAAGCAAGACCCAACAAGAATATCAACCCATATTTACTAAATCACACCCCAAGAATGGGGTTTTTTAGCCACACATCAAGAAATAAGAAATTATACCTAACATGATAATGAAATCAATTGTGTATAAGAAATTAATTCTTAAATTAAGAAAAGGAAAATGAATAGATAAGACCCACTTCCAACTTGGGGAAGAAGAACTCCTTTCTTCAAGTCTCCACAAAACCCTCTCAAAACTTGAGAGAAAAATATCAGCTAAAGTATGTTCTAAAGTGAAAATAATAATAATAATTGTTCTACACCAAGACTACACCTCTAGCTAGTATTTATAGTTTTCACAGATTGTACTGCGGAGGATCGTTCGACGACATTAGTTGAGATCGCCGATGAACTTGGTGATCTGCCCTTTAATCAGCTCATCGCCTTCATTGTCTTGCCTTCAGCATCCTCATATTCTGGATCATTGGGCGGTACAGTACTGCTTCATGGAACTGATCGGCGACTCGTTGACTGCTCCTTTCCTCGCCTTTTAATCCACTTCCTTCAAGGCTTTGCGTACTGGAACGAAGGGCGGTTCATGTCGTTTCGGCAACTTGCCAAGTTGAACTCGGCGATTTGCAGGATTCCATTTCTTGTTCTTTTTAGCCCTATTTGCTCCTTTTGCGCTTAAGTGCCCATGCTTCCACTAAAACTTCAAATACCTGATACTTCAGCCTTTTAATTAGGTATTGAGATAAAACAAGAATTCAAGGACACTATTTCTATTAAAATAAAGCCCTAAATGAGTCCAATTTGTGGGCTCATCAGTCATTTAGGCTCATTGGCTTCTACCTTCATGAAGTGTGGCCTGAACATCACTTTCTTCCTTTTCTTTAACAGTTCAAACATGCTCATAATCCACCCCGTTACTCAACTTCATATGAATTACTGGATACCCCATTTCTTTTGCAATATTCATCACTTTATTTCACAACTTTTTCATTCTTTTTCTTTGCTTCTTTTCTCTTTCCTTTTTTTTTTTTAACATGAAGGGGTTCCATTTTTTTTTCAAAACCATTCTCAAATGGGGAATTTCTCACATCTCCTGATTTTCCTTCTCTTTATACTACACCCCCAACTTAGGCTTTTGGCCTAAGTTGGCTATTCAAACATACCACACTTCATGATAGTTATGGGTGAATGGATAAAGAGGGATCACAATTGTTCAAGTTTCTTCCAAGAAAAAGGATAAGGCTCAAGGGAGTTCAAGCAAGGTTCACACATCTCACAAGGTTGGCCACAAAAGAGGTATGTTGTCAAATTGTTTCACTCTTAAAAATTATTGCCTAAGATCATTTCAAGTGCTTACATCACTTAGTCAACCGGACCAACTGGGAAAATTCTAGGTGTCATCAAAAAATTGTTCAAGGTAAGCTCCTCACACAAGGCATTGGCACCAATATCAAACAAGACTCCACACTTTCTAGCTAGTGTGCAATGTTAATTACAAGAGACTCATTCGATAACCAACTAGTCACAACGAGATGAAAAAAGTCCACACATGGTCTATGCAACTTCATTTGGCTTCATCGTAGTCACACATTCATATCGTTCAACAAAGAGCACTATTCAAGTCATCAGTATTGATCATAACCGATACTCGAATAAATTTTGAGAGAACAATAGACTTAACAACTAGACTCCTACCCACCCCCACCAAAAGCATTCACAGTGTCCTCATTGTGATTAGAGAACAACCATTTACAAAAACAAAAATAAAGGTAAATTACTGGCACTCAAATAAATAGAGTAGGGAGACTAGGATTCTTCACTAGGTGCCCAATTGGCGAAAAGGTGCTGCAATCGCCTGTTCGTTTGGCGAATCACCAAACTGGTCAGAGTTCACCGAATTTTCCAGTGTGCTACCATTCCATTTTGGGGAAGGAAGGCGGACAAGAGCAAGTCTGCCAAATCACATCGGCGCATCGCCTAATGGATATGGGACCTCGCCAAAAGATCTAAAACTTCAGGCTATCAGGGCTGGTGCCAAAAGGCGGAGAAAGTCGGTTCACTTAATCACCTCGGCGAATCACCGAGTAGGCATGTATCCCGCCTAATGTTTCAGTGTCTCAGCCAACTGTTGACGCGTGAGAGGCGATCAACTTCGTGATCGCTGAGCTTCCTCAGCGTACCGCCGAACAAACCTTTTCCTCGTAGAATCACTTATACCTGCATTTTCAACATGCATTATTCAAAACAACTAACACTTGGGTTGCCTTTCAAGAAGCGTCTTATTTAACGTCGTGGCACAACGTGGAAATGCTCTCAAGCATCTTCCAGTTACACCACTTCAATCAAGGAAATTTCATGGCATTCTCCGAAATACAATTTCAAGTGTTGCCCATTCACCTTGAAGGCAGGGCCCTCTTTGCCTTCGACTTCAATTGCTCCATTTGTGAACACCCTTGTTACTCTAAATGGGCCCATTTCGATTTGAGATTTCCCAGAAAAGGTCTCAGTCGAGAATTATATAGAAACACCCAATCTCCAACTCGGAACTTTCTTCTAAGGATTTTAGAATCATGCCACTTTTTCATTTCTTCTTTGTAGAGGGCTGAACTTTCGTACGCCCTAAACCTGAATTCATCCAATTCATTTAGTTGGTCTACTCTTCCTTTTGAAGTCTTGGTCCAGTCCAGATTTAAAGTCTTCAATGCCCATACTGCTTTGTGTTCCTGTTAGATCGATAAATGGCAAGATTTCCCAAAAACTAGCTGAAAAGGAGACATACCAATTGGTGTTTTGTAGGAAGTGTGACATGCCTATAGAGCATCATCTAGCTTTCGAGATCAATCAGTTCTATTTGAATTTACAGTCTTGGCCAAGATACTCTTGATCTCCTGATTCAAAACTTCCACTTGGCCACTTGTTTGAGGATGGTATGGTGTTGCTACTTTATGTCTCACCCCGTACTTGCTCAATGCGGATGCAAAAAGACTATTGCAAAAATGGGATCCACCATCACTGATAATAGCCCGAGGAGTGCCAAACCTAGCAAAGATGTAGTGTTTTAAGAACTGAACGACACTTTTCCCTTCAATGTTTGGTAGGGAGACAACTTCAACCCAAACATAATCTACTGCCATCAAAATGTACTTATTACCAAACAAACTCACAAAGGGACCCATGAAATATATTCCCCAAACATCAAATAACTCAACTTCCAGAATAGGTTTTAGAGGAAGCTCATGTCTTCTGGACACTCCACCTTGTCTTTGACATTGTGTACATTTCTTAACAAATTCATGAGCATCTTTGTAAAGGTATGGCCAATAGTAACCACTTTGGAGGATTTCAGCGGTTGTACGCACTCCACCATGATGACCACCAACTGGTGAAGAATGACAAGCATGGGGAATTTCATTAAATTCCCCTTCCGGCACACATCTCTGAATGATATGGTCTGCACACTCTCTGAGTAAATATGCTTTATCCCAAAAGTATTTCTTGACATCGAACAAAAACCCCTTTTGCTGATAGAAGTTCAGTTCTTCCGATATCAACCCAGTTACTACATAGTTAGCAAAATCAGCATACCAATGAGTTTGTTGTAGAGTTACCATGAATACTTGTTCATCGGGAAAGGCATCATTTATGTCTACCTCTAGCTCGTTATTCTCCTTTCCTTCTAACCTTGATAGGTGGTCAGCCACCTGATGTTCACAACCTCTTATGTCTTTGACTTCAAAGTCAAATTCTTGCAACAATAGCACCAACCTTATCAATCTTGGCTTGGCATCCTTCTTTGCCATAAAATAACGTATAGCAACATGATCCGTGTGAACAACCACTTTAGTGCCTAGCAAGTATGCCCGAAATTTCTCAAATGCATATACCACCATTAGTAATTCTTGCTTCGTAAATGTATAGTTACGTTGAGCACCATTCAGAGTTTTGCTTGTGTAGTAAATGGGATGAAATAGTTTGTTGCATTTTTTCCCCTACACGACACCTAATGCCGTACCACTTGCATCACACATCACTTCGAAGGGTGCTGACCAATCAGGACTAATGATAACCAGGGTGGAAATCATTTTCTCTTTCAAACACTTGAAGGCTACCATACATGCATCATCAAAGTTGAATTTCACCCCTTCTCCAAAATTTTGCACAAGGGGTGTGCAATTTTTGAGAAGTCTTTGATGAACCTCCGGTAAAAGCCGGCATGCCCCAAGAAACTACGAATACCCTGCACCGAGATTGGTGGTGGTAACTTCTTAATCACTTCAATCTTTGCTTTATCAACCTCCATCCCTTTTTGTGACACTTTGTGACCAAGAACTATACCTTCCCTAACCATGAAGTGGCATTTTTCCTAATTTAAGACCAAATTTGTCTCCACACATCTTTGAAGGACCTGTCCTAAGTGTGCTAAACATGCCTCAAAAGTATCACCCACCACTAAGAAGTCATCCATGAAGACTTCCATTGAATCTTCTACCATGTCAGCGAAAATAGATAGCGTACAACGTTAAAATGTTGCCGGAGCATTAGACAACCCAAACGACATGCTTTTGAAAGCAAAAGTTCCATATAGGCAGGTGAAAGTGGTTTTCTCTTGGTCTTTCGAAGCAATAGAGATTTGATTATAACCGGAGTATCCATCCAAAAATTTATACCATCCTTTCTTTGAAAGTCGATCAAGCATTTGATCCATAAAAGGCATGGGAAAGTGATCTTTTTTGGTCCACGAGTTTAACTTCCGATAATCCATGCATACTCATCATCCGGTTACCGGTTTCATAGACACAAGTTCCCTATTTTCATTTGGAACTACTGTGATGCCTCCCTTTTTCGGTACACATTGTACTAGACTCACCCACTTGCTATCCGCAATAGGGTAGATCACACCTGCATCCAACCACTTTACTATCTCATTTTTTACCACCTCTTGCATTGGTGGGTTCAATCTCCTTTGATATTCAACACTCGGTTAACATTCGCCATCAAGCTGAATCTTGTGAGTGAAAATGTCAAGAGGAATGCCCACTATGTCAGCGATAGTCCATCCTATAACTTTGATATATCTTCTCCACACCTCAAGAAGTAACTTTACTTGCCATTCAAGCAAATTAGCTGCAATGATTACGGGTAAAGTTGGATGAGTATCTCTTCTTCCTCAATACCTTTATCTTCTTCATGGACATGAGATTCATCATTGCCTTTCATATCACCTACCACTACCTTTCCGCTTCAAGTAACCACAACCAAATCTCTATCACCATCCTCCACCAAGGCTGTTATGCATGTGGTGTCGCCGTCCCCCATTACTTTTGGTCCCAATTATGCCGAAAGTTGGCTCAACTAACCTTCAAGTAGCTTGATTGCATCAACATGAGAATTCACTCTATTGTTCAATGACGAGAAGTCGACTTTTATCCCTTTTAGTAAGTCATTTGAGCCTTTAACTTTATCAAGGATGCGAGATAACAAATCATCCACTCGGAGACTACTTGTACTCCCTTTTTACTTTGGGCTCTCACTCGATTGTGTGTGGTCATCTTCATGATCATCTTCTCTTTTCCAAGGATCACTTTGCTCAGCCCATTCTTGATAGTATCTTTTCCACTCTTCTTCTTTGTGAGAGTTCCAAACTTGATTCCCACCCCGCTACAAGTAGCAGGGATGGAAACCCTCCTCAAATCCGTGAAAGTTCCAACCTTGATTCTCCCCCGACTTTGAATAGCTCGAGGAAGAACCCTCCTCAACTCTAAACACCCCCTTGCTCCTTTGGGTTTGCTCACACTTTCTAACACTTGCGTTTGTAGCATCTCTATTTAGGATAAATTCTTCTTGATATTCTCATCCCTTTCTCTCTCTTTATCAAGTTGTTCTTGAGTCATTCTAAAGCAAAGAGGTGAAACTTGATCTTCTTGAGTATACCAAGCTTGATTTGTTTTTGTTATGTCGTCAAGAAGAAACGAAGCTACCTAAAATGATTGTACCATTATTCCACCTCGAACCAACTAATCAGCTACTCCTTTATTTACCGAGTCAAGACTTCGATAGAAGTAGGTAGCAGCACATTATTTGGAAGCATGTGAGTTGGGCATTGAAGTAGTAGCTTCTTAAACCTCAGTCATGTTTCGTGGATCGATTGACCCTCCAATCGCTTGAACCCTTGAAAGTTGTCTCTGAGTTTCATCATCCTCGATGGGGGAAAAAACCTTACATTGAACGCCACAGTTAGCTCATCCAATGATGTGACAGAATTATTTGGTAACTCAGCCAACCATTTGCTCTCTACACCCGTCAGAGACAAAGGGAATAATTTGAGACAGACTGATTCTTGTAATACATTCTTGTATGAGAGTGGGCCACAAATATCCATAAAATTCCGCATATGCTCATGTGGGTCTTCATGAGCCATCCCTCCGTAGAGTCCCTTCATTTGAAGGAGATGAAGAGTTGTGTTAGTAACATGGAATATGGCATTCTCTTCAGTTGACGGTAGCCGTATTGCAGCAATTCCACCCAATTGGACTGGGTTATGAACACTATTAAGATCTTCAATATAACCTTGGTAGCCCATTTGACCACCATTACTCTCTGTCTCACTCATTTCTTCATTTGCTCAACACAATCAACACAAAAACAAAACACAAATCAAATCGATTCCATTTCAGCCAACAAAATCACGAATCAAACTTCGATAAGAGAATCCTAAAGAACACCAATCCCCGGTAGTGGTGCCATTTTGATTAACGTATTAACTACACCTCATTCGATAGTAGGTATAGGCGATCGTTAAGCAGTATAAACCCAACAAAAGAGTTAGGGTCGATCCCACAGAGAGTAGTAATTTTTTGAATTCAATATGAAATTACAATAGTGATTTTGGTAGCTAACAGACTAGAGATTTGTTGAAACCAATAATGAAACTTAAGGGTTGACACAATGTCAGAGTGACAAATTTTTGGATAAGAAACCAGTAATGAAACTTAAGGGCTGACAAATTTGTTCTAGTCCATCGCCCTCTTCTTCTTCACCTTTTCCTCATTCAAACACTGTAATTTTAGGCGATCTAGATCGGGATCGCCGATCACTTCCGCGATGCTCCTTTTAGTCCTTTGGCTCACCAATTCATTTTGTCTTGGTCTTGATCAATGCGTTCGGCGGTACAATTTTCCTTCGGCGATGCATTCGGCGATTCGTCGATGCATTCGGTGATTCGTTGATGCATTCGGCGATTCGTCAATGCATTTGGCGATTCGCCGAAGAGAATGCAATTCGCCTAAGTTTTTCTCGTTTCAGGCTCAGTGTTCTGTAAAATAATCGGTCTAGGGGTAACTAGGCGATTCGCTGATTCTCTTAGCGATCTTTAGGCTTTCTTGTCTTCCTCTTTCTTCAGCTTGTGTTGCTCATTTTTGGTTGTTTTGTTCCTTAATCCACATACCTGAAAATCAAGGATTTAACATAAGTTTATGGCACAAATTAAACATTTCAGGACACTAAATCCATATAAACAAAGCCCTAAATGAGTCCAAACTCAGGACTCATCAATGATCACAACTAATCCCATATAACTCAAGCCAAGATTCATATGCAAATTTCATTTTGTATATTAAAAGTTTTAGCATAGCCAAATCCAACTTCATGCTCAAAGTTAAAAATAGACTACGTAAAGAAATTGATATTAAACTAGCATTTACTAATTCACTATTTCTTTATTAGTCTCTCTTTTCTTAGAAGTTAAGAACTCTCCTCGTTTTTGAAACTTACTTATTGTTAGGGTCTGCCCTGATTTTCTTACATTATTTGAGTTTTATTTTTCTCTTGAAGGGAAAGTCAAAGTATTACCATAATTGTCTTAATTTACTTGAAATCAAAATAAAATTCTCTTCCATATTTGGTTA
The DNA here is from genome assembly GCA_036250505.1 of Solanum acaule. Lineage (NCBI taxonomy): Eukaryota > Viridiplantae > Streptophyta > Magnoliopsida > Solanales > Solanaceae > Solanum > Solanum acaule. The sequence goes on from JAJOOR010029599.1 coordinate 9,961, forward strand.
ATTCTTTCTTTAGAGGAAAAGTTTAGAACTCAATAAATTGAAAATCTCTCTTCACATATCAAGAACACAATAGTATCCACAATGTAGACGCTTAAGAGTTTAGTTTATAGGGAGATTATTCTCCCAATAGAGTTTATCTTTTTTAATATTAGTTATCAATATGTAGGTCGCTTTATCAAACCATATTAATAATATGTCTTTAATATACTTTTATTTGTCGTCTAATTTATCAACCATATAATTTGCAATTGTAAGCTTCCACATGATGCCCTAATCACGAACCCAACACTTATATCATATGACATAAGATTAGCTTGCTAACATACATGATATCAATTAAAGCACAAGAAATTCCTTTATAAATTGTAGTCATCATCATTTAGAGCAAAACTATCATCAATTGCAAACAACTCAATAAGAAAGGTAACCTTTAAACAACTTCATCAATGGTGTCCATTAATTTGATCCAATCTTCTTACTAATTATCTTCTACGTGCTCAAATTCAAGAATTTATAAATTAAAAAATAAATTACATCATCACTGCAAAGATCACCATTGAATATTTCTTCTTGCACATTTACACCTAACCAAGGATTGTAATACAATTTAAAGTCATGAAACTTCTTAAGCTCACAAATAATAATATCATGGCTATTTTATTTTTTTTGATAACTAACAATTTATTTATCAATTTAGAATTATAACTCATAAAAAAATATAATTTGAATAGCCCCAAACTTGCAGTAACAAAAAACAACCTCATTTTTTTTAACTTCCTATATTTTTTTAGTTATGTATGTGTTGTGTGTGTTTTGTATGTGTATGTCTGTATGTGTTGTGTGTGTGTGATGTGTGTGTGCGCATGCCTGTGTTTGTTATGTGTGTGCGCGCCTTTGTGTGTGTTGTGTGTGTGCGCGCGTGCATGTCTGTGCGCACGTGTGTGCGCGTGTGCATCTGTGTGTGTTGTGTGTTATTGTAATGACCCGAGCCTATACCCTGGAAGTTACCGGCGTACTTGACCCCAAAGGGGTCTCGTACAAGCCTCTTAGCATTCATAACATTCGATACATAGAAATAGTGCAGAATTTTAAACTTATTTAAAACCAAACAATCCAAAATACTCATTAAAAGTCTTATGAAAGACACAACGGAAGTCTAAGTCTCACATGGTCATCTAAACAATACTTGAAAACTAAAGTAGGGACACGACCCTTTACAATGGAAGTCTTAACAATACTCTTAAAATATGAAAGAACTAGAAACATTAAAAAGTCCTTGTCCTCAATCTATGAGGACATACCGAAAGATATCTTGGAAGAACTCTAATCCAAGTTTTGACTAGGGAGAATCAAATTAAGTACCAATCCCTACACTTCATAAAGGTAAAGAAAATATGGGTTAGCACAATTAACCACTAAGTATGATAGCCATGTAAAAACATGCTTATATCGTACATTTTGTTTGAAAGTAATGCTTTTATGCCATTTTAATAAAATGTCATGAACATAAGTAAAAGAGGCATGTTATACAACACGACCAACATACAAGTCATTTCTTCACATTAGACATAATCAATCATATAAGACATTTCATTCGGAACATCATCTAAAGTAACCTTAGTCATACTTGTGCCATGTGTGAATGGCATCCCATACTACCACTCACACTAAGTACTCTTTGAGGCCACAATAGACAAAGAACCATTACATTTCATAAAGCATGATAAGCAACTCATTATGACAATACAAGAAAACCATGCATCATTACTCTAGACAATAAAGTTAACATTCTTCATTAGCTTCATTTAGAGCACTTTCATTCATTAGTCATTAAGACTTAGAACTCACTATAGCCCTCTTGAAGCCTACTCGTGCCATGTATAGATAATATCCCATACTACTACTTACACTTCATAAAACTTCTCAAGAAACTACAATGCACATCTCACATGATGGGAATAATCATTTAACCAGAGAGCTAGATCATGGAATCCGGTGTCATGTAACCCCACACTGTAGAAGGTGGTCAACTTGCCTAAGGAAGACCGGTATTTAGCTTAAGTGGATCCACTAGCTAGACCTATGTGGGCACATAGTTAAGGGACAAGGAGATTGCTAATAGATACCCCGCCTCAATTCACGTGAGGGAATCCATCTCAAGAGATTGCTACTAGAAACCCCACCTCAACTCACGTGAGAGCTTCCATCTCATTCAATATCCTCTCGGTGCTTATCCTACATTCCCATAGAGTATTTAACATTCATTACATTTAGGGGTAAGAGATTGTTACTAGACACCCCGCCTCAACTCACGTGAGAGCATCCATCTCAAACCCAACATTCATTCATTGGATAGCTCATAGATTTAAAGAAGAGAATAGCCTTTCATCTAAGAGTCACATTATCGTTCATTAGTGTAGGATCGATAAAATCCTTTCAATCAACATATCATTATCATTCATTAGAGTACAATTGAGAATAGTCTTTCAGTAAGTACTTCATCATTAACATTATCATTGAACTTCATTCATTCTTCATTCAAGTGTGTGTATGTGAGAATAGCCTTTCACATAATCATCATCATTTACAAGTGTTAATAGAGAGAGAACATTCAATCCTAACACAATTAGCTTCTAAACATGATCATCATTCATTCATTTAGATCACACACAAGATTCACATCCCAATTAGACATTAACCTCCACATGTAGGGTGCAAGGAATATACACATCAATTCAATACCACAATATACATAGTAAATAAATACCTCCACCTTTCAAGTGGATCAATAGCTCAAGAACAATTCTATTTCAACATGTCATTAGGTCATAGCTTGCCTTCAAGGCCATGAATCTCAAATCATCAACACACCAAAAATTTACCATAAATTAAGGCATAGAGAATGATACAATTCAATAACCCAAAGCAATTTAGACATACTTCATTCATAAGCATTCATAATCCTCAAACCCACTTCATAAAGGAACAATTTAGGAATTGAGAGAATACATGGGTTCATAGAGTATTTTCCTCATAAATCATCAATTAAACACTAATACAATCATAATTTGTCATTAAAAATCATTTGAAATTGTTTGATGAAAGAACCCATGGGATTGAGTAAAATCCTAGGTTTTTGATAACTTGAAATCACCTTTGAATTGGCTAATTGAATGAAAGTTAGAAAAGTATCAACACTACCATACCTTTACTAAGAATCCCCAAGAAATTTGAGGAAGAACCACCTTGGAATCACAAAACCCTAGCTTCAATGGCTCCCTTCTTCTTCTTCTCTAATGGAAGATTTCTAGTGAGAGAAATATTTTAGAAGAGATGGGTCTTCTTTTAATTCTATTTGGAGAGACTTAATTGAAAGAATTCAAGTCTAAAAAGGTCTTATAGTTGCTAGGAAAGGAATAGAATAATGGGGACTTAACATTGGAAAAGAACTAGGGACATTTAAAGTCTTAACTTAAAAATTCCCCTCCTTCACGACTTAGCCCGCCCATTTGCCCCTCTTGGCTTAGCCTCGCCAAGGGCACTAGGCGACTCTCCAAGTGCACCCTTGCCTCACCCAAATTTCTAGTGAGGTCCCAAATTGGGCAGTCCACTAGGCGATCTAGAGGGGGCAATGAGCTACACGCCAAACTGGTTGGCGAGCTAGGACTCATGTCGCCCTTTGGTCCAGCACCTAGGCCAATGGGGCAGTCCACTAGGAGACCATAAGAGCCCAAGGGCGACTCGCCAAACCCTTTAGGTGATCAAGAACCCCCATGGCCAAACAATCCCTCAAAGAACATGGTTTATTCCACTCAATCTTGCTAGCATAGGTCCTTACTTGCACCCTAGACTCCTTCCTTGCTCAATTAAGTTATAAAACATCCTAGACATCAACTTAAGGTCACACTAACCCAAACATTAAGGCTCTACTTCAACCTATCATTTTGTGAGTCATTACAGTTATGCGTGTGTGTTATGTGTGTACGTGTGCATGCGCGTGCATGTGTGTGAGCATGCGTGTGGGTGCGTGTGTTCGAGCGCGTGTGTGTGCGTGTACGTGCATACGTGCACGCATACGTGTGCGTGTGAGTGCATGTGACAAACAACTCTCTCTAAATAATTTGTAAGCTAATTTATTTAAATAAATTTACTAGTACAAATATAAAACATAAAATCAAGAAAATAAACAAAATAATTAAAATGATTTGAGAGATATTTTTGTCTTTACATATACTTATCCCATGGTATTATATTGTATGTGTTACTAATACCTCCAAATTGAAGGTATTAGTAATACATCCTATAATATCAAGTAGGGTCAAATTCCTACCAAACATAGTAATAAATAATACCAAACATAATACATGGACTATTTCTTATAAGGAGGCCTACCAAACGACCCTAAGTGATTTATTGTTGTTTGTATTGCTTATTTTATACCAAGAAAAAGCCACGACACTTCGCAAGGGGAAATCTTGGGCTATTTAGAGTTTTCAAGAGGCTTGATTCAAGGTAGGTGATGGTTGTATGTTTCTGGTTTATGTATGTATGCATGTCTACTACTTTGTAGTATCATTTGTATAGTATGTGGTAGGAAGACATATGAAATGCCATCAAGTAAGTAATCTCATGTAATGAACTTGTCATTGTGACTTGTGGTTTTCAAGTGGTCTTGTTCATTGTGTTATGTGATTGTGCATTCTTGTTTGTGATTGTTGGTTGGCTCGGGTACCACTCCGGTACCAGATATTATTGGTTGGACTAGATACCATGCCTAGTATGATTATATACGGTTGACTCGAATACCATAACATGTATGTCACTAACAGCTTGGTTTGGATTCTGTAGAGGACCAGTTATGTGATTATGGTTCCATGAGAGGATCGGGCATTTGCATTATGATTATGTGGAACATGTTTTATGCATTGGTTGATTCATGACATATGACTGTGAGTATGTGGTTGGTAATTGTTGATATGTGTATTGTTTTATGTTACTATTTTGTGGTGAACTGTTAACATTCATATCTTGGACTTGCTATGTAATCCTACCAGTACATTGTGGTATGTGTACTAATATTGCACTTGTTTCATTTCTTGTTGAGTGAAGTGAATTTTCTAGCGGCTGATTTGAGACTTCAGTTGACAGGCGCCTAAGTCTGAGTCCAAGGGTGAGGTTTGTCTTCAAAACATCCATGGATACTTCTACATTTTCTTGTACATTAGTCCAGACACAGATTATAGAACTTAGTTATATTTAGCTTTTGGGGTTGCATCCCTAGTTTGACTGTTTTAGAGTTTTGGTATGGTGACTTTCAGTTCTTAGGGGTAATTCCCGTGTCACAATTGTTTTAGCTATTGAGTTGAGTTTATGGGAACTCAATTATGTTGTTACTAAACTATTTTCTTCATTTTATTGCTAAAATTTGGTTTATTTATATAGTGTTGGATTGGTTCGGATTAGTCCTTGATTCTCCCATCAGATTAATTTAGTGAGGGTGTCACTCACGACGGTCAAAATCACATGCTTAATAATTTTATTAGGTGGGCATTGCTAAACTTTAGCATTTCTTTCTTGACAAATGTGGTAGATCCCCTGCTCGTGTTATCATGTACCAGTTGAACAGTTTTACCTTAGTATTTGTGATGGTCCAATCCACTTCAATTTTTCAGTTTGTTGTGTCTCCATTAATACCCTGCCATGCCGTCAAATCTTTTTTATACACATTTTGCATAATCACTGAAAATAACATATGGTCAATATCTTCATTTTGAACTTGGCATAAAAGATAGAGCTAGCATATCCTCCAAATTTGTACAGCCAACATGCTATTCTTCCTTTGTTTTGAAGTCACATGTGCAATGTAAGAAATAAAATGAAAAACCATTTGGGCACACCTTTATTATTGCAAATCAGCCTTCTACATGAGACCTTATGTAACACTCCAAAAATTTCTAAGCTAAGCCCCAAACTATTCTTTATTGCATATAAGGTCTTATTGGGTTATTCTTAAATTGCTCATATATGTAAAGGTAAATTCTTTAGTGTGGGAATAATTTTGGATATCAATTAAGGTTACTAAAAACTCCTAGCACAAAGTTGAGTTGAAAGTTTCCTTACCAATTGAATTTTGATATAAGATTCTCTTTGGGTGGACTTCAAACAACCATATCTCTTACAATATAAATAGTTGTGTGGCCCATAATCTATCAAATTAAAGGTATTTGAATCTTCTTTCCAACGCCACAAATTTTGCAATAATCCGAGTTTTGAGTAAAAATTTATGACTATATTAGTAACTTGATACCGTGCAGTGACGAATTAGCCAACGGGAAAATATTAAAAAGGGTAATTTTTGTCCTTTTACCCTAAGAAAACCCTAAACAAATTTCTTAACTAATTAAAGAGCCAAAACAATCAGATTTTCATCTCTTAATCCATCATTCTCTTCTCTCTCAAATCCTAAAACAAAACCTTAAGGAAAAATCAAAGTAGAATACTCCATTCAAGATTCTTTCAATATTATTCAAGATTCTTCTTCAAGGTAAGTCGTTCTACAATAATTTCATTCTTTCCAACTCAAATTCCTCCATAAAATTATGAATCACTAATAAAAATAATAATTCTTGGCCATAGAGATTTCAAGAATCTCAAGAAAGGTTTTCTTGATTGTTTACCTTCAAGCTAGGGTTTCAAGGTTTCTAATCAAGTACTTATTCAAGATTCTTCAAGAACCTTGTTCTTCCAGGTATGTAAGGCTATCATAGTGTTGGACTAGTTCATCCTCACGCCCTACATCTACTTTCAAATGAGTAAAAGAGTAATCTAGGAATCTATCCTTAGATTTGAATATTCTTGAGATGGGTTGATTTTGAGTTCTTGAGTTCCAGATTCTTTTTGAAATTACATTCCTAATTGTTGAATTTTTATATGTTATGCATTAAGATCCTTGAGTTGATTCATTCGTATCAATATTTCAACATGGACCCTATGAATTGAATATTTTTAGATGAGTAGTATCATTGAGTTTTGAGTACCGAGTTTCCATATTGCTATTAAGATCATTGAGTTGAGTCGTTCATTTCCATAATTCCGCATGAACCCTATGAATTGAGCTATAAATCTTGAGAAGCTTTTTAAAGCCAACAGTTGAGTTTTAAACTGACTTTCTGAGGAAGTAAAGATGAGTTTTGAGAAAAAGTTTCTAAAATATGATTAGTATTACAATAGAGTATGTCATCAATGTTTAAGAAGTATCGTATTTAGTTATGCCATCAATGTTTATGCAGTATGACTTCCTGAGTCATCAATGATCATATCACAATATAGTTTTTGATATATTTTCGAGAAAGAGTTATCAAGTATGAATTGAGTAAGAGTATAAGGGAACTAAGTATTTCCAAAGGTATCAGTTTTTACATTGATAAAAGAGAAACTTTGATTTCTAAATGAGTTATGAGTTCAAAGATATTTCAAGAGTAGTTACCTCTTTTAAGAGGATAGTTTGAGCAATTATCTCAAATCATAGGAAGAGTATGTTTTTAAACATTTAGCATGAGTATATATTATTGGGAGTAGTATTGAGCACCGATATGGAGATGATTTTAGACAACTCACATTCCTCATAAACCATGTATGCCAACATGGTTACAGGATCATACTTTTTAGATGAATATTAAGTGACTTTGGGCAGAGCTTAGTGGATCCCCTTTGTTCAGGTGTTTTATAAGACGGCAAGGTATAGGACAGTTCTGGAAGCGTAGGCAAGACGTTGTATCATCAAGTAGCTCATAGTGATGGTTGTCAGTTAGAGAATCTCCCAAATAGAGTTAAAAGTGTATTTTTATTATATCACTTACTATGTTGAGTTCAAAGATGAGTAAGTATTTTTGTTAAGTTTTAATGATTTCACTCCTTTATTTCTTTACATTCAGTTTAGTATATATCTATTGCAGTCCTTTTATTCAATTATTTGTTATTCAGCTACATTGCATACTGTACATTCAATGTATTGATGTCATTCAACCTGCATCTTTTAATGATGCAGATACATGTTCTTTGGATCCTCAACAAGAGTCCATTGAGATCACTTTGTCTGCTCGCCATATTTTGCGTAAGACCTCTTTGCTTTCGGAGGACTCCAGTTTTATGAGTTTTTAGTATTAGTAACATTTTGAGTAGTCATGAGTCTTGTCCCGACACTCGTCTATATATAGTATAGGCTTCATAGATAGATAGTTTTGGAGAGTCTTTCAGTTTTCAGATATTTTATTTAAACTATGATTCATACTCAGTATATTCAACAAAGTTTTGAGATTTAGTAAGCTATTTTTAGATGTTTTTTTTAATTTGATGCTTATGTATGCTTGAGTTAGTCTTCCACTTGTAGTCAGCCAGGATGAGGGTTCACTTGGGCACCATCAATGATTCTCGAGTGCCGGCCATGTCCAGGAAGTAGGCTCAGGTCGTGAAAAACTTTGTATCAGAGAACAGAGTTCAAGTGTCCTAGGGTGTCTATGAATCTATGTCAGTAGGATCTTATTTATGGTTGTGAGGACCCCATTTCTATAAATGAGACACTACAAATATTTAGGAAAAGTTTCCCTTCTTTCATACTCTAAATCATGCAATAGAGCTGTGTCATAAGGAACTTATTCAAACTCATGCGTTTCTCATATTTATTCGACTACCACTCATACTCAAGGTGGCTAAAAAGCAAAGTCAGATCCTTATCAATGAGTTACTCTCAGCAAAAATCTTGATAAAGTCATGAGACTACAAAGGGCCTTGCGAGAAGCTCGTGAGTGAGCTTAAGTGTTGAAATTCAATATAATGCACTCTTATTCATATGAATTGTGTGTTCGAGCTAAAAGCGAGATGTATTCCCATAGACTTTTCCCTAAACATTGTTTTAGTTGACACCTTTATGGGAAAGTGTGTTTTAGAGCTTGGATAGTGTTTTCACCTAAAAAGATAGTATGGATTACGAGATTATAAGCAGTAGTAGTAAAAGTGCACAGAGTTAGAAGAATGCAGGTAGAGCTTCAGTAATCGAAGAAAGAGAGATAGTGATCTGGCAAATTATGTTGTTGCGGTCATGCACCCAGTAAGTTTTAATGATGAGTTTTCCTGCAAATTATGTTGTTGCAGTCATGCACCCAGTAAGTTTTAATGATGAGTTTTCCTTTGTGAGTAGACTAAGGAATAATAATGTCGTATAGAGTTCATGATAGGAGGTAGAGTAAGAGTTACTAGTTAGGATGAGTTAGAGTATACTTTAACTAGAAAGGAGTTTATGATTATGTGTCATTGTGATAGTAACAACCAAGTGTAGGTGTTGAATAGAAGAGAAGGAGTATTCATGAGGTGAAAGATCTAAGCCAGACTTATGGTTCTTGGGAGATCCCATTATTTTCAGAGGGTTATAGAACTAGTTAGCCAATTATGTGTAGTGAGTAGGTAAGTGGTACTTAGATTTTGAAAATGATTGTGATAGTAATCTATAAATAGGTAGACTGAGAGATAAAGATTGACCTACTTGTCATGAGGTTTTGGGGGAGAGTGTTTCCTAATTTTATCTATTAGTAATAAGTTAGTATAGTATGAGAGCAATTATATTAATATTCGTTTTTTGTAATAGATACTAGGCTTGAATTTTTTTTGATAGTCGTGGTAAAAAAGAATGGCAACATGAGGGTGATGATGTTAGTTTTTTTTAGATCTGATCTTGTAGACTTGACATAGAGTAGGAGAGTAATTAAGAGGCTAGTTACAATGAATGTGAGTGGTACAAGTATATGATTCTAACTTTTAGATAAGAGTAGTGAAGTGTGGTGATGAAAATGTTTCAAACACACCTCATCCAATTCTAGGTGTAAACGATCGTTAACCAGTATAAAACCCAACGAAGAGTTAGGGTCGAACCCACAGGAAGCGGTACGTGTCTAAAATTCAATTAAGAAGTACAAACATGTTCTAAACGGTTATAGGAATAAAAATTATCGAAAACATACAATTAAATCTAAAAAGGTGACAACGGCTGTCAAATGGGGGATTTGGTTTTGCAATGAACAACTGAAACAACAATGGAAACAGGGGAGAATAACAATATAGAGATGAGTTCTTGGGATGTGATTGATTATAGGCTAATTATGCTATATGGGTAATTGAAATCTAATGATGATTTGCTGAAACATTGTGGACTTTAAGTGCAATAGTTTTCTCTTAAACAACTATTACAGCTCAGGTGATTTCTTTCGAACATCAACAAGCTTAACAAGATAACCAGCCCACAACCTTAATACATCCACTCTCTCAAGCTGAACCCATATTAATCCAATACCCACAAATCATTAATCAAAAGCTTTGGTCGCAAAACCGCTTTCTCAAGCAAGCTAAGAACTCAAAATTAGAATTGCATTTGCAACTAAAATTCATAAATTAAAACTCAGCTAATGATTAAACCCACATTAAAACAACAATTTCATCATGAAACAACAATACCCATACGATAATTAGACAAATAAGCACATGATCACACCCCAAAAATTGGGGTTTTAGCTACACATCATAAAACAGAGAAACGGTTATAAAATGCATTAGCCATGGTCTGGGTAAAAGTTTCCAAGCCTTTACAATGATTTCCAAGAATGAAATTCAAAGACTCACTTTCGAAATCCTCCAAAATTATACAATTCAAACTAAAAAATCAAGAGAAAAAGTCTAAGTCTAGAATGGGAACTATAGTATCTGGGAGTGAACTCCTCAAAATTACATTTAAAATCCAAATTATAGTTTCCTAAGATTAAGCCTGAAAGTCCACTCAGTGGATTAAGTCGTGCCTCACAAAACCGATCGGCGATCCACTGAGTGACGTTTTCCATCGCCATTTTGCATTGGCCTTCAACACCTCAGGTCCTGTAACTTTCGGTGATCCAATTTGTTGTCGCGGAACCGATCGGTGATCCGCCGACTGCCTAGTTATGTCGCCAACTTGGTTCTGCCACAGGGCTGTCATGCTGGAACTTTGGGCGAGCTAAAGAGCCACTTAGCGATGCGCTGATGGTCTTGGCAATCTCCAGGATTGCTTTTTCTTCAGTTCTTCAACTTTTAGTTCCTTTTTGTCTGGTTATGTCCTTGTTTTGCTCTTTAGCCTTCATAACTGTAAATCAACACTTTAACACCAGTTTAGAGCATATAATAGACATTTGAGGACACGAATCCTATCAAAATAAAGCCCTAAATGAGTCCAAATGTCGGACTCATCAGCACCCCCAACTTAAAATTTTGCTTGTCCTCAATTAAAACTCAAGATCAACAGTTCAATAAGGATGTCTACAAATAGTATTGCATAAGACTCGACATAAATGCACATAACAAGGTTCAAATTTTCATACAATGATCAATTATGCACTCAAAGTTTCAAATTGTGACTCACCATCATCAAGAGTACTCAAGCTCATAATGCTTGCTTCAAATGCAAGTTCAAGCTCAACAAAGGTATTTGAATGCCCTAACAACAAAGATGATTCCATATTCACACAAAATTTCTCAACAATTTAAGGTTCTGGAATCACATACAACTCTCACACTTACAAAGATGAACACATGCACGACTTCACCTAAAGGCTTGCCCTTATTTTCTAATTAACATCAGTGTTAGCTCACTCAAGATCACCAAGGTCTTTTCGAGGCTTGTAATGGGGCTGAGTATAAAGGTATAGTAATTTAGGCTTAGTAGCTTTTACCTTTATGAAGTATGGCCTGAGCATCATTTTCCTCCTTTTATATAACATTTCAAACATGTTCATAATCCACCTCCTTATTGATGAGTCCACAAATTGGACTCATTAAGGGATATATTATGATAGAATTAGTGTCTTCAAATGCATATTTTATCTCAATATTTGATGAAAACCCTTAATTTTCAGGTATTGGGAATTTGAGGGAAAGCATGGACACTACTTAGCAAAAAAGGAACAAAGGCAGCAAAAAGAATGAAGAAATAAAGATCTGAGAATCGCCGAACTCATTCGGCGAGCCGCCAAAAGGTCTTATCCTCGCCTTTTGTTCCAGCGTGCTGAGCCCCGAAGGAAAGGATCAAATCGACGGTGAAAAGGAGCAGTCAGCGTATCGTAGAGCAGTTCCGTGAAGCTGTACTATGTCGCTCAATGATCCAAACACGACGATGTTGAAGGCTAACGCAAGACGGCGATGACCTACACCATTGGGCGGATTGATGAGTTGATCGACGATCTCGACTAACTTCGTTGAGTGATCCTTCGCAACACATTTTCTAAAAACTATAAATACTAGTTGAAGTTTTGTGGCTTAATATCAGAGTAGAAATTATTATTATCAAATTTTATTATTATGTTTTAATATCATATTTAGAACATTCTCTCTAAGCTTGGAGAGGGTTTTGAAGAACTTGAAGATTCAAATGGTTTCAACTCCAAGATTTGGGACTTGGGTCTTGTGTATTCTTCACTTTTGACTTGTTTTAAGAATTAATCTTTCTTACCCATTGATGGAAACTGAGATTGGTGTAGATTTTTACCTCTTTTATATGTGTAGCTAAAACCCCAATTCTTGGGGTGTGATTTTGTGAATACGGGTTAGATTATCTGTTGGGTCTTTGTTGCTGAAAGTTTATTTGTTGGTTAGATGTGATTTCATTTAGTAGTTGTGTTGGAAATTAATGAAATTATAGTTCTAAATATGATTTCACCTTTGTGTTTTCGGCTTGCTCGAGAAAGAGGTCGTAAAACTAAGACTACTAAATTGATGGCCGGTGGGAGTGGGTCGACAAGAGGTTAAGCTAGAGAGAGCGAACCCTAATCCTTCTCCCACACACTCAGCTCGAGAGAGTGAGTGGGCTAAGGCAGAGGTTGTTCTTCATGCGGCAAGTGGGTGTCCGAGAGGAACCCATTTGATTCGGGGTAAGCTGCTCGAGAGAGAATTTACTCCCACTATAGTCTAGCCTAGTCACAAATATTCAATTAATTTATTATCAAAAGAATGTACCCAATAGTTTAGTTTATCCCGTATTCCTATCACAACCCAAGAATTTCCTCTGCTTGATTCATATCTCACTTTATTTTTGCTGATTTTGCTCTTTAGTTGCTTACAAACCCCCCAATTGATAATTGACACTCGTGTCAAACCCTTTAATTTGTCATGTCTACATTCGATAAAGTCTTTAGCTACGGTTAGCTTTAGCATTTTCGCGCTTAACCACAAATTTTCAGGAACCACTACCTTGGGACTCGACCCAACCCTTGGTTGGGTTACTATACTATTGTACGATCATAGACACTTGCATTGGAATTTGTGTCTTGATTACGCAAACATCAAAATGGCACCGCTGCTAGGGAGTGGTGTTACGTGAAAACTTTTGGTTAAGACAAACTTTGCTTTTGTTAATCATAGTTTACTAACTTAATTTTTAGTTTAGTTTTGTTGGTTTGTTTGTATCCAAACAGAGGAAGTGAGCATGGCGAGCTGTACTCGAGAGCTAATGGAGTTTCCTCTATTAGAGGTAATGATATTCCGGGATCGTATCCTCACCTTCAAGAAATTGGAAGGTGAACGAATCCACAAGTTATGGGCAAGGATTAATGAACTGATCACTCAATGCCTAACTCATGACTTTCCGAACATAGCCCTCCTTGACTGTTTCTACAGAAGTCTTAGTCCCAAAAATAAGAGGTTGGTCTACCAACTCATTCTGAGAGGCATTGCAAAACAACCATATGTGATAGCAGCCCAACTGCTTAATCAAATGGATGAAACGCACCAAGAAGTAGAAAAGGACTTAATGTTAGCCGCCCTAATGACTCAAATTGATGAGTTGGCCAAAAAGATGGTGAAGATCGAAGTCCAGTACAAGGGGAAGGATAAATACATCCCTCCTCATGAGCGAAGAAATCTCAATGACAACAAGGTTAAACGCCTTGAGGGCATGCTCTCAATCATTCTCCACAAGGTGACTGAGCAAGATAAAAAGCTGGAAGAAATGAAGGAAGACATTTAAGGGATGAAGCAATTGATTTGGTCTCATTCCAGAGCTGTCCAGCTGCTCAAGAACCTTATGGGTCATGCGTTGCCTGATCTACACTCGCAACAAAATAGGGGGTTGCCTATTGATATTATGGCTAACCCCAAAAATGGAGTTTCATCGCTTACATGCATCGTGCCATGACGTTAACTGAGGCGCTTCTTGGGAGGCAACCAAAGGTTTTAAATGCTTTAGTTTGCTTTTATAAATAATGGTGTGTTTAAATGTTGAAAGTGTTTGGAAAATGCATATTGGCGAGTAAAATGGTCGGTTGGCGAATCGTCGAAGAGGTTGGCGTGCCCAATGAAGATCGTCGTTTGGACCTCACTTTGACTGAAGGTCCTGTAAAACTCGGTGTGTCGCTGAGTGGATCGGCGAGTGCGACTAACGTCACCGAATGGGCGCGAACTGGACGGTTTATAATGGCTAAATGTCTCAGAATTTGAACTTCTTCACTTTTCTTCGCTTCTAAACTTCACAAACTCACACCAAGGTAGTATTTTCAATATTTTTATAATCCATTAGTATTTTAGTTGTTGATTGGTGCTCGGAACTAGGATTTCTTTGCCGCCTAGCTTTTCAATCACGTTTTAATCGGCATTTAAAAAATTTTGTACTCATTTGCAATGATTGTATCGTATTGTTGTGTGTTAGGCCTCTCTGATAGAATTAGAATGCGTAAATGCCTATTTCGATTTGTAAATCTTGCCCTTATTATTTTTAATCGTCAAATGCCCGTAATTTTTGTGCCTTTAAATGAATGAATGTGAAATGAGTTGTGTTTGCGTATCATTTAGATTGATTGGGTGAAGTCTAAGTAACCCATGTTTGTGCTAAATGATGAAAATTGCTCAATGATAGAGTAGGTGACAACACTCTTAAGAGCAAATATAATCAAATAGCTAAATTTGGCAAAACTGGGAAAAATCTAAGTATCCAGGGGTGATGGGTAGTACGGGTCTTGCTTGAATTTCATTTATGCATGCTTTGATTTTGTTATCGGGGGTTGCGGGGTTGAATTTGAGAAGATGGGTTGAAAATGGGCATGTTGAGCCGTGAGGCGAGCTGGGCCGAGCTCGCC